>JAZHYW010052553.1:0-116584 GCA_037355805.1 Ixodes ricinus
CTTGTATCCGAAAATGTATTTTGTGGGTTGGGGGGGGGGGGAGGAGGAGAGGAGAGAGGGAGGGGAGGGGGGTTTCTTCGCTGGTTGAGTTGGTAGGCAGGAGATTGCGAGAAAGAAGGTTAGATAAAATACAACCGTCATTGTTACTATGAAAACCTTTTAATACAGGACTGACGAAAAAATGAGAACATGAAAAGATATGACGTCCCGTCTTCCTCTTGTTACTTTCTGTAACCTAGTCTTGTAATTTAGAATCATAAAATATTAAATAAGATACAATGTCGTGGAAGGTGCTAGTGCACCTTAACCCCTTAACCGTTTCGGACAAGCCTATAGGTGGACAAGCCTAGCTCGTCCACCTATAGAGCCGTCCCTAAACCGTTTAGGATGAGTGTAGCTCATCAGCGCACCATACCTTTCCCCTTGTTTCTTTTTGGGCATCCCAGGTTTGTTCCGAGCCGTATATGCAATAAAAATAAAAAAATAAAGAAAACCAATATAAAAAGCTAAAGGAAAGAAGAAAGTTCAGTGGTTAAGGTGAACGATGGGCAACATTATTATGCATTTTCCTTGTTCCTTTGAGAATATCTAATTTGATACGAGACACACTTTCATGACGTGCAGGCAACGTCAACAGAAATGTTAAGTGTGTGCAGACTTTGCAGTCCACTTATGACCGATTCACACGACGAGTTTATCCGCAGATGGATTGATCACTTACAAGATGTCCACGGAACGTCGGTCCCCCAAGTGCGCCTACACGGAGGAGACGAGCGGATGACAGCAAGGACTGACTGAACCTTTCGCGGCCCTGCAATTCCGCGAAAGGCCAACATCGCACTGTGGCACCGTTTTCAAAGGTCAGAAGTGATGTTTGCGACTACGATCACGGTGCTATCATGAAAAAGAATCGTTGTGTGCCGCTGTTACATACCGAGCGAGACAAAGCATCGTGATAGGTTTAGCGTGAAGCACCACTAGCTCTACTAACCACATGACACAAGTACAGTCCTGCTCCAGAAGGCTTCAGCATTAAAGCGATTAAGTCTTGGGGTCGTGGAGAGGCATTTGGAAATGCCTTTACGCATTGCTTGCTTGTGCACCACTCTTCAGCACGCTACAGCCGTAAGAAAGGTCTTGCTGGGTGGAAAACTGGGTGGATGTGCAGGAAAGATTGCAGCATGCTAGGCAAGTTTTGACAGAAGCTTCTTGACACCGACCTGGAGGAGTACCAGAACCTGCGGCGCGTCAGCTGGGCAAAGTTCTTGCAGCTTCTTTCACGAGTTGAAAATAAGAATGGCTCGACAAAATGAAACAGCGAATGACAATACACAGTGGTGCACTATCTTTGTTTGGCTTATTCGAAAACAAAAATATTGCTGTGCTGTTGGTACTCTACTGTAAACGATTTTACTGTTACTCACCCGCCAAAAATCTGCGCGTGAAAAGGCACTCTGCCCTTACAGTCTGGGCGTCCGCTGACGAGGTGCGAATCGTAGGAATAGCCGACATGATGGTAATGTGACAAACGGTCCACGGATGAAAATTGCAATTCGATCCATCATGTGAATCTACCATTATTTGTCAATTATCCTAAGATGATCATTTGATCCTAATTAAGAAAGAACAATTGTTCTTTAAAACAATGTAATGAAAGGAAGTTTTTATTAACAGTGCCTGCTCCTTTGACAATGGAATGGTGCGAGTCTTGGTAAAACAGAAACTTTCCGTAGATCAGACATTGCGGATTGCAGACGTATGCTTATTAGCCTTATTCCATGCTCAAAGTGAAGACATGAGCTTGTATTGGCAATGCCAGCCTCCTGTGTATGATCTGTGAAAAGTCCTTAAAGGACATGCAAAGGAAAACAACTTTTTTTTAAACAGGCTAGATGGAAAAAGAATATTACAAAGCGAATGTACAAATAAGAAAAAAAATTTAGAGCTATATTTACAGCGCAAAACGAATTTGTAGTTGGCGCCCTTTTAGAAACCATAGGAAGCTTCCAAAAGTGCGCAAGCACCACGTGATAAATAAGGGCCACTTTTCCGCGACGCCCGCGGGTGCCAACTACAAATGCGTATAGCGCCGTAAATATAGCTCTAAAATTTTTCTTTCTTCGTTGTAAAATTGTTTTATGACATCCTTTTTCCATCTGAGCTGTTTAAAAAAAGTTTTGTTCCTTTGCATCTGTCCTTTGAAGACTGTGGTCAAGGGAGAGTAGTTTCTGCTGTCAAGAACAGGATGGAGTAAAAGGAAAAGTGTCTCGACGAACAATGAATGCTCCGGGTTACCCATTCGGCCAAATTTCTGCAACATGAACCAGGCTCTAACAGAAAGACGTAGGATAAGCACTTCGAAATCTTTAGAATTTGCCAAGGGATGAAATAAATTAAATGCACAGAAAAGTAGGGGAAGGAGAATGGCAAGAAAATTTTGGCGCTTGTGTTCTTACATTTGAATTGTTTGTGCAGGAAGCATTGCTGAAACAGCACTTCAGTCCCGGGGCTACAATTCATTGCTAGTCAAAGCCTGTTTTCAGAGATGCACATCAGGTGAGCGTTCTTTTTTAAAAAAAACATTAAGTTCTTTTTAACATTACCCTCCAATCCCAAAATGTTGTCCATCCATCCGTGCATTTGCCGCTAAATTTAGCGGGGACATTGCTGTTGCGTGACCTCTACACAAGTTCAGTTTTCCCTCTAAATTTAGCAGAAAAATTTATGTCACGAGGCCTACAGACAATTTCAAGCTCTCCGATAAATTTAGCGGCAAAATAGACGTCACGTGACCTATGCAGCCATTCAGTTTCCCCTCTAAATTTAGCAAAAATATTGATGTCATTTGACCTATGCACTAATTCAGTTCCCCTGCTAGATTTGGCGGGACAATCGATTTCACGTGTCCTGACGTCGTGTGACCTACAGACAAATTCAGGTTCCCCCGCTAAATTTAGCGGGGAAATTGATGTCACGTGACCTACACACCAATTCAATTTCCCCACTAAATTTGGCAGAAAAATTTATGTCACGTAATCTGACGTCATGTGACCTACAGACAAAGTAAGGTTCCTGCTAAATTTAGCAGAAAAATGGATGTCACGTGACCTATGCACCAATTCAACTTCCCCACTAAATTTGGCAGAAAAAATTATGTCACTTGATCTGACGTCACGTGGCCTATACACAGATTCAGTTTAAAAAAAAAAAAAACTCTTAAATACTGCATTTCATGTGTTATAGCACTTTGAAAGTAAAAGTCACTTCCAATTTTAAATAATGTTGTTACTTTAAAGAAACAACTTTTCTCTAATTGTTTTGATTGAGCACTAGTGTCGTAAACTGCTCCTAGCAGCCTTGAACAGTAAAGTTTGCACATCAGAAGGATTGCTAATAATTGCTAAGGATTGGTGACAATATCTTTTGTCTCTTCCAACTGCACAAAATATGCACAGGAAGGTGAACAATACTTTCTTTTTACAGAGCCAGCTCTTCAGTTCTGGGAGCAATGGCCAATGAGTCATTGCTAGCCAATGCCTGATTCCACAGATGCATATCAGGTGAGCACCTCTTAACGAAAGAACTTTGCTCTCATTGTTCTAATTTAACACTAGTCCGGGAAATCTTGTTTTACTACGGTTCTGGAGGTGAAAAGGGTTATAGTATTTCAGGTTAATGAGGTGCTTCATAGGCACCATGTTTAAAGAAAAACTAAAAAAGTCCTTGAATTCAAAAAAGCAAAAACTTTTGATTGTAGGCACCTTAAAAATGGTATCTTAAGTTTTCTTTTAATCTTGTTAGTAGGAGTGTCGTAATCGTTAATTAAAATTTCGGCGTAGCCCTGCATGTTACAGCACACCGAATCAGGGGTTTCCCCAGGAATTGAAATTAGGGGGGGGGTGTAGGGAAATTATGACAGATTTATTCAACCCTCAAAAATGTTTTTTTTTTTATCGGGGACTCTTTAGACAGCACATGACACCTCAAAACAGAATTATGTTTGTTCAACCAGCAAAAAAGTTGTCTATTATGGACTATCAAGGCATGAGTAATGAAAAAGGGCGTTGCGCTGCAGTTTCTGTAGCAACTTGCGTGAACGTTGTGACGTAAAGCCATTCCTCCACATCACAGCACCCGCGCAAGTGGCTGTGGAAACTGCCGTGCGGCCCACCTTTTTGTCGCTCATGTGTCCTCTGCTTCAGAGACGTACATAAAGGGAGTTTAACCATTCATTGGGATGTATACGAGGCAAATGAGGAAGCACCATTGGCTGAAGGTGGGCTGGGCGTGTTTTAGAGCATTTTCACAAATGCAAATGTGGCCAACCATAAGCTGCGCATAATGCCCTGGCGGCGGTTGCAAGAAACAAAATGAATAAGTGCATTGGAGTAACTCTCGGTGACTGGAAATATGGTGCACATGATGTTTCAATCACGGTCATGAAACATCACGGTGGAAGATACAAGAAGATATAGAAAGCATGCGCGACCAACAGAACGATTAACATAGTCCATGCGCCGGGAATCTGTCGTCGAAGCGGTCATACTCCATGTGAGCAAAACAGAAATCAAGTGGCGCATTCGTTTCTTACATCTCCTTGCATAACCATAATCGAAACATTGCGTGCACCATAACCATGAAGAGTTACTACATTTAACCCTTATGCAATTATTAAAACTGTTTCTCACTACCATGACTCGGAGATACTTTTCGGCTTCTGGTTGGGCAAGAGAGCTTGTCAAGCCATCTATCTGCGTCTGGTGCACTCCCTGGCTCTGCCCGCTCCTTTCTCTCTATAGACTGTTTATTGTGGGTAGCGCCATTTTGAGAGCGAAAGAGAAAAGGGGAAAGGGCCACTAGCGCTTTCCCCTTGCTGGAGCATTAGAAAGAGTGAAAGTCCCGGATGTCAGGCTTCGCCAGTGTTGGGTGTCTGCATTGCCCGAACTTCGTTCACGCTTTCTTCTCTGTTATAAACTCCCAAACTAATTACAGCCACGGGCTTTGATGACGACAGTCCCCCGGTCATCAGAGCACCATTGCTCGGTTATAGGGTATAACAACTGAAAGCGTCGAATACTGTCTGAGGACCTATGTAGCTTGCACGGAATCTGGCAAGGCGAGTGCGGCTGTTTCCACAGGACTCCGATCTCCGGTGGCAGTGGGTTGCGTCCGTGAACCGAGAAGACTTTTCCCCAACGCCATCCTCTCGACTGTGCTCGGAACACCTTGTGAATGAAGCGCGCACCGAACTTAACGCTGTACCGTCAATGAACATGGGGTACGCTTGCAAGGTGCGTGCAAGTTTTCTCCTGATAATTGCTGTGTCAGATTGTAACTTTTTGTAACTGAATTTATCTTAATATTGATATTTTGAAGTGTTGACAGTGACTCAATTTTATCAACTACAACACTTAGTTGAAGGCTCATTTCCGCTGCCGGGTGTGGCTGGAAATTGTCGAAGTTTAGTTCTATCGGTTTTCCTGAATCGCGATCTCCTGCGCAATACCAGAGAGCCATGAACCTATGTTGACCTTCACAGCGCGACTATATTCTTCTTATTTTCAAAATTAGTACATAATGTAGCCGTTAAGAAACCTTAAATTTCTATTGCTGAAAGTTGAAACATGCTCATGCATCGATTACGAATCTCTGAATCATTGGTCGACTCGCTCTGGCAATAGGCCCCTCTCGATTATGCTGTTTTCAGTTCTCAACAGAAGACACACTCGTCGGCACGGGATTTTCGAATAAATCATTTATAAACACCGATGCATGAGCATGTTTCAACGTTTATAAGCATCAATGCATGAGCGTGTTTCAACTTTCAGCAACAGAAATTGAAGGTTTCTTTCCAGCTACATTATGTACTAATATTGAAAATAAGAGGAATCTAGTCGCATTGTGACGGTCAGCATGGGCTCATGGCTCTCTGGTATTGCGCAGGAGTTTGCGATTCAGGCGAAGCGATAGAACTAACTTTTTGACAATTGCCAGCCACACCCGGCGGCAGAAATCAGCCTTCAACTAAGTGCTGTAGATAATAAAATCGAGTCAGTGTCACCACTTCGAAATATTGATATTAAAATAAATTCAGTTACAAAAAGTTACAAGCTGAAGCAGCAATTATCAGGAGAAAATTTGCACACACCTTGCGAGCGCACCCCGTGTTCATCGTTGGCACAGCATTAAGTGTCGTGCCCACTCCATTCACAAAATGTTCCGAGGAGAGTCGAGAGGATGGCGTCGGGGAAAAGTCTTCTCGGTTTACGGACGCAACCCACTGCCACCGGAGATCGGTGTCCTGTGGAAACAGCCGCACTCGCCTTGCCCGATTTCGTGCAAGCTACATAGGTTCTCAGACAGTATTCAACGCTTTCTGTCGTTCTTCGTGCACCCTATAACCGAGCAATGGTGTCCCGATGACCGGGGGACTGTCGCCATCCAAGCCCGTGGCTCTAATTAAGTTTGGAAGTTTAAAACAGAGAATAAAGCGGCAACGCCTACACCGAACACCGGCAAAGCCTCTCATCTGCGACTTTCACTCTCTTTAACGCTCCAGCAAGGGGGAAAGCGCCGGTAGCCCTTTCCCCTTTTATATCTCGCACCTCTTTCAGTAAAACAGTCTATATGCGGTTCTGCTCTGCTTTAACCCCGTTGAGCGCACTTCTTACCGAGCACCGGTGCACTGCGGAAAAGCAACACCAGCGGAAGCAAGCTCCATGGGTGTTGCTTCTCCACAGTGCACCGGTGCTCGGAAAGAATTGCGCTCAACGGTGCTGCGAGAACAAAAAGTATGAATTACACGAAAACACCGTTCGAGTTAAGCGGCTTATGAATACATTGAAAACGTAGCGGGTCAACCAAAGTTTTGAAATTTGTTTGACTTAACCAGAAGTATTAAATATCCGAGTCTGAATTATCGCGAGCCTACTGTATACACTAAGGGAGATCTGGCTCAATCCAATGTGCTTAATATCACTGAATAGTTGTGCAATTTTAATTTGCTAGTTTTATTTCTCAAGCACTTGTTGTGTTCGGTATTCAAATCAATGCAAATTTTTACTTTGTTTCAATTTATGGGAGGTTTGTTTTATATGTCATGTACAGTAGAAAGGTGGGGAGCTAGGCTAGTTGGTAAGCACGTTGCTCGCTGACTTTAACCATGTATGTCATATACAATTTGTTGTGATTGTGTATTGATTTCGAATCCTCTTCTGCTCTTTATTTCAAGCTGCCCTTACATGCACCATGAAGATACCGAAGAGGTCTTCAATTGAATGACAACTACAAGCACAAGCATGGACGGGCATCAAGACGGCCAGCACAAGGACAACTATAATGTAAATTTTCTCCAAAGTTAAAGCAAGGCATGCCTTCTTCCAATAAAGGTATTGTGGCGAAACTTCTTAATTGGTTCGTTTGTTGAGCTGTCATCTATAGGAACAGCTGAGCTCACACAAACAAAATCCTGGCAATGAGAAGTACAGGTTGTGTGCTCTTTTCCTTTTGCAAAACATGAACTCTTGTATGTTTTCGCTGAGGATGAAAAAGTATTCAAGTTCATATATTAAATGACGGAGCTATGAACTCTCCATACCAATCTGTACCCCAAAAGCTTCATGTGACTTAGGCTTGCTTGAACATGGAAACTTTTCGCACTAAATAATGAAGCACTTGACCTTTATGTCTTTTTGAACTGGACTGTCCGTAACAACGAGGCATATAATTTCGTAGAATGACGGAATGCCTGTAGCCCACATTATGGACAGCTATTCGTACGAAATGTGAAAGCTGTCCGCACTAAATAACGAAGGACTATACCTTTCCGCCTTATACAAGGCCAAAGCTACGAGTCATCCGCACCAATCCTGCACCTCTGATACGTCAGGTGACACCCTTGGCAGATCTAGAGCTTTGCTTTGCCAGGTGAGTCGCCTGATGTATAGGAGGTGCAGGCGGTACGGATGGCTCGTGGCTTTGGCCTTATAAGGCGGAAAGGTATAGTCCTTCGTTATTTAGTGCGGATAGCTTTCACATTTCCTACGGATAGCTGTCCGTAATGTGGGCTACAGACGTTCCGTCATTCTACGAAATTATATGCCTTGTTTTTACAGAAGGTCCAGTTTCTAGATTACGGCAAACCATGCCGGCAATATTGAACCGGCAACTTTTACCCGTAAAATGGGAAACGGATAACTCTCCGTAAAGTGAACTACAAACGTTCCGTCATTTTACGGAATTATATGCCTTGTTTTTACAGACGGTCCAGTTTCTAGATTATCCTACGACAGCCGACGCTTGGGTCCGACGGAGCCAAGAAAGAAGCGTCAAATGGACATCTGTTTGATTGGTTTAGCTCGTGATAGCAACCCCACAAAGACAGCGAAAGCGGTGATTATGAATTTCTGGATCATCTCGATCAGCTCCCTTGAACCGGAGCGTCGGCTGCGATCTGCGATAGGACTTTTAAAGTTAAACATGAGATCCCGTGTAAACAGCCCAAAACTGATACCTCCAATAAGCGATCGCCATTTTTTTGTTTTTCTTCTTGAAATGGAAACGTTGTCGTCGAGATTTTTACTGGGTGGAATATTTTCGTTGGGCGCACTCACCTAAGTGGTAGAATATGGTGCCTGTCCAAACATAAAATTTAGAAAGAAAAACGACGATTATTTTTTTGTCTAAGAATGTCGTGCAAGGTTCCCATACGGAGAGCAGGTCAACCACAAGGCGTCCGTTTGTGCATGTTATTGAAGGCTTTCAAAATAATGAAAAGTGTCTCTGTGCATCACGAAGGAGTCGGGAAAAAAGTGAGAGGGATTGATCACCGTTAAGTCGAAGTTCCACTCTTTCGGGTTCAACGCTCTTCAATGGGATCTCGGCCGTGAGTCCATCGTTGGTGTTAGCACGCCTGTTAAACGTTTGCCCCAAAAATACGTACTGTACCCTTTGAACTGAACCCGAGACAGTCATTGCGGCTCCATGAGCACTGCACACTCTGCGTAAGCAGCAGACGACATTGCCTGCTTTGATTGGAGGATATAAAGTGTTACAGTAAAAGAAACAGTGCCTGCCAACGATTTAACCTACAACAGCATTACGGCGAATCAGTTTTAATCTGGTTGCAGTCTGCTTTAGTTTGCTACACTATACTAGCCTTAGCTGAACATCTAGCATAGATTGAAATAAGTGATTTTCTTCAGACGTATCTGAATAATGCTTTTATCTACTAGAAATTCCGCTCTACCTGGCGCATTTTATTTCTGAATGAGTGTTTTGCTTTCGGTTTGCCTAATATGCATGCTATTTTTGTTTAGTCATTCTAGATATGTTTAAAAAAAAAGCAATGAAACCTACATTTATGCGGCTTGTGAAAAAAAAGCTATACGGCCAGGGGAACATAGTGTATGAGACTAATCATAACAATGAGTCGGCTGATTAAGTAATTTTGTAATTAACATTTTAATTAGTAATAATAGACATATGGTTTCAGTTAAAAACTTGCTGCGCGTCATCCGAAATTTAAAAAAAAATGTTTTAGATATAAATTGCGCGCGTGAAAAGCGCAGTAGTGCACTATGTTTACCACTCGTGCAAGGGTTACAAAGTTGGGGCTATAAGAAGAGACAGAAAAATCGCTCGGGCGCCTTGTCGCAACGGTAGCTCTCGCTCATGCTGCACGAGGGCTATCTTTGGCGCAGTTCTGTGCCTCTCACGCGCTAAATGTCTCTCTGAAAACTGATTTGTGTTTCTCGATGACGCTCATCATAATTATAGCTGGGACCTTATGTCTATTTTTACCCATTAAAAGGGTAATCAACAAATGTTGCTTAATTAGCCGACTGATCGTTCCGATTAGCCCATATACTATGTCCCCCTGGCCGTATAAGTCACCTGCAAAACCGCATAAGTGTAGCTTTCACGGCTTTGTTAGCAGAAATTCGGTGAGGTAGAAAAAGCAAAAACATTGTGTATGGTGAATATAAGATAAGCACTCTCAACCCGTATATTGCAGAAAATATCACGCTTACTCTGTACATCTCTTTCCTTGATGTGAAGAAATGCGCGGTCAGCAGGAACCTCTACGTCAATGGTACGACAACTTTTCAACGTATGGGTTTGCATTCAGTATTTGTGCTGCATGAAATATGTGGAGCAATCTTCATATACAGGTTTATATTTTAATTCCAACATATTACCTTAAAATATACCGTGAAAAGTACACTTTTCGGTCTCTGCACGTGAGTTATGCGGTCAGGGGTTCATTTTATTGCGGGGGGGGGGGGGATGGTAATTGTCATATTAACTGTGGTAATTACTAATCTTCGTTAATTAACAATTTTAATAGCTGAAAACTACCTTTATGGTTTTGATGAAAACTTGGTGAGCGCCATCGCAAACCACTAACTCAGCAAATTTAAGAGAGGAGCACGGGGATGCGTTGAAGTTACAACTCATGCCACAGGCGCAAGAGCCTCGCGGTGCAAAAACGCGGATGATAATCCTTTATCCGTGTGGTTTCCACCACCAGCCTTTTGCACGTTGCACGACGAGGCAATTAGTTAAGCAAACATCCGTGCTTCTTATGTGCACCAAGCCATTAGAAAATTTTGTTTACTGGTTTTCATAAGGCCCAGCAAGTTTCTGATTGGAACCATGGGTTTACTTTTAATAATTACAATATTTAAAAAATCTTAGTTTATTATGCAACTTTTTAATAACTAGCCTGTATATCACGTACCGCTGGCCGTCTGACTTACAAAGACAAACTGATTTGTGTACCTTTCACTACTTTTTCTTCAATCTTTTCCAACCAAAATTAAACGCCCTCTATATAAGTCTGCATGTGAGAGGAGTTTGTGCTTTAAATACATTTTAGCGCTCAAAAACAAGGAAAAAGACGCGAGAATCAGACACTACAGTGCGCTACTAACAACAGATTTTATTACATTAAACGACATTTATATACCATCCGTGTTAAAGATATCGCCCCATCACTAGCCAACCCGATGCCAGGCCGCGTCATTGAAGAAGACACGTTCCTTGTCAAGTCGATAAATTGAGGCCAAGCTGATCGACACTTGCTGTCCCACGCTATCTTAAAGGGGCGATGCAACAGACTCCCCAGTACTTTGCGCCGTATACCGCTTAGAACTGGATCCCACGGCGATTAATGAGCCTATGAAACGCGCGTTCGTTTTTCACCCCACGTAATAGAAGTCCCACAAAAAATATTAAAGAGAACGAGCAGCGTTCACCCCCTCAACTCGCAGCCAGAACAAGCGGCCACGTGATCTGGAGCCGATGTCTATGCCGCCAATGTTGATCATAGCCATGCGCTGGGGTTGGCATGGCACGAGGACACGCGCTGAGTTCCAGACATTTTGTTATGGCTCGGCTATTGTCGTCGCTGCCTGCGGTTGGACACGGTCACTACTACCCGAATGCTTCTCGAGCCAGTAATTATCACGAGCCCAAATCGAGTGTCCACGCAATGCTCGGGTCCAATCTATAAGCCGCATTCAAATATCGTCACTGGAGGGTGCTGCGATCCCCACGTTACGTCATCAAATTTTGCAAAGGAGAGATTGAATGAAAATGATCGCTTTTGTCCTTGAAATTACACCCGCAACAAAGGAGTTTCTCGGCCCAGTGGCACGTTTGCGTGCGAGTATTTTTGAGTCCCACTAGTGCCAGTCAAAGCTCGTGTAAAGTGAAAAAAACATTCCAATTGAATATCGTTGCACCGCTCCTTTAATCTCATCTGCCTCGACTATCTCCTTTACAGTTTTTTCCTTGTGCCTCGCCAGAATCTTGCATTCGGAAAAAAACGGCACACACTTCCAGCTTGGTCAATGATCAGACAGATGACCGTCCCGATAATGTCCTACTTTAAGTTTGTGTTCCCTTAGCCTGTTATAACACACCGCCGTCTGACCTATATACTTGTTTCCGCATGATAAGGGGATTTTATGCACTATTTTCTCCTCACATTCACCGAAGGGATTTTGTGTTTCACCGCACAGCCAGAGAGGAACCTTACGAAGGGACCTGTCATCCTACATAATCTCCTAAGTTTGTTTGGTGCGGAAAAGCACTACTTTCATGTTCGATATATTGGCCACTTTTTTCAGGCCATGCGCCGTTTTTTGAATGTGAGGTATTACCGCGACCTTTTGTTTATCTCTGAGAACCGTTGGGCGAGGGCAATCTTCACTACGGCATTTTTTAAATACGATCTCTGCAACTGACACCACTACATTCCTCGGGAAGCCAGCTGCCAACAACCGCCTATACTGCGACACTAGTGATTCTGACATCACATGGTGGCATCATTTTTTGAGGGCGTTCAATGCTTCTTTTATTTATTGATACTGTCGGCCCTTTACAAGGCCTTTACAGGAGTGGTAATACATACAAGATGCAAAAGAACAATCATGCACTGACACTTCAAAAAAGTGATTCACCCGGAGGAATAAAAACGCAAAAGAAATACATTCAAAACACAAAGTCACGGCACATTATCAAGCACTATACTCTTTATATTTTTAACAAAATCACAGACATTTGTCATAGTGACGACGGAATTCGGGAGTTGGTTCCATTCCTTTATTGCCCTAGGAAAGAAACTAAATTTAAAACAATCATTTTTGACAGATGGTTCCCTGATGTGCATGCTATGACGATGTCTCGTACATTCACTGACGCGTACGTCCATGTAATTATTTTTGTCTATCTTAACTAGACCATGAATGATCAAAAAATGAATTTCAGGCGGTCGCACTTTGTTCTTAATTCAAGAGAAGGAAGTTCAGCAAGTCTACAGAGTTCGGTGGGGGAATGGTTACGATTATATTTATTAAAGATAAACCTGGAAGCAAGCCGCTGGACTTTATCAAGTTTGGACGAGTTAGCTACTGTATATGGATCCCACACTACTTTTGCGTATTCAAGGACAGGTCTCACCAGTGTTTTGTAAGCTAATGTTTTTATTTCTGGCGAAGCGCTTGCAAGATTTCTTCTGAGGTACCATAGTGCCTGGTTAGCTTTTCTGGACACTTTTTCCATGTGTGTATTCCATCGTAAGTCGCTTGTAAAGGTCACTCCTAAGTACTTATTTTCGTCTACACGAGGTAGGTTGGTGTCATCTATAAAGTAATCATAATTTAGGAAATGTTTTTTTCTTGTTATAGACATAACGACTGATTTTCGAGGGTTTAACTCCATTTGCCACTCGTCGCACCAATGTTTGATTTTGAGGAGTTCATTTTGCAGTTTTAGTTGATCTTGTTCAGTTTCTATTTTATTGTACAAAATACAATCATCCGCAAACAGCTTAATTGGAACTGATATTCCACAGCGTATGTCATCTATAAATATTAAAAATAAAAGCGGTCCTAGCACACTACCTTGCGGAACTCCAGAAACAACTGGAGCAGGACTAGACACACAGCCTCCCAACTCAACGAATTGAACTCTCGATGAAAGATATGAGCAAAACCAGTTTGTAATGATGGGGTTCTTAAACAAGGCTTTAATTTTAAGCAACAATTTAGGATGAGACACTTTATCGAAATGCTTTTGCAAAATCTAAAAATATGAAGTCCGTCTGGCCACGGCTATTCATAGTTTGGGAGAGATCATGCACGGTTTCAATGAAGTTGGGTCAGTTGTGGAAAAACATTTACGAAATCTATGTTGATATTGAGACAAATATATCGTGATCGTTAAGGAACGTTAAAAGATGCTTTGAAACTATATGTTCGAGAAGCTTAGAGCACGTGTTAATGAGAGATATAGGTCGGTAGTTTTCCACACATAAAACAGAGCCTCATTTATGTATGGGGACAATTTTGGCAGACTTCCAGGCTTTTGGCACGGAACCATTATTATTAAAATGTAACGACCAACCAATCCCTATATCAGGAGCCCAACGAAGTTTCGAAACCGGTTCGGCTTCTTCTTCAGGGAGCGACTATTGAAGGAAAGGAGCGCAATCTTCTTTTTCACTCTATGGCGGAGGCGAATGCGCACGATCCCATCTTCTTCCTCTTTGATCGTTTTTTGAAGACGCATGGTAGAGGCCGTTCACATACACAGATGGCAGTGCGCCAAGAGACCTATTAATGTTTGTTGGCGTGGTCTGAATGTTGCTAGCAAGATTCAAGGAAGAGCCTACCGGCGAGGATTAGTTTCTTGATGTGTCCAGGATGCGCGTGTTTAGAAAGTCGATGCGGTGGTCATATTTTTCCTGCAGTGTTCAGCAGCAACCGCGCTGCGCTCTTGATCCGAAGTTGCGCGACATCAATCTTGTGTTGACGCATTCGTTCATGATAATTTCTTTGTTTCCCCGATGTACGAGGACGGGCACTCAGCGCAGGAGATCGCCATTCACCACACCTTGCGCTTTCTCTTTAGGGGGCCGATCTTTTGGTCGTGGCATAAAGCGTCCAAGGGTTGAGAATTGGCTTGTGGGCCATCTGAATGCCCTCCTTAGCTAGCACCCGTGCCAGCGCTTCACTTGTTCCCTTGATGTATGGGACGCTGATGCGCGTGGCTGGCCGGCGTTTCAGTATCAGCCTGTGACTGGTGGTGTTGTCGACTACGGTTTTGACGACGGGCAATGCGGTGCATGAAGCTGTCCGTATATCCGTTCTTTTTGAGGTCGGAAATGATGGTTTCTTCTTCTTTTCGTCGGTCAGAATCAGTTGAGCAAAGGTTCTTTGCCCTTGATAGTAGTGTGGTAACCACTGATACTTTATGACTCGTTGGGTGGTTGGAATCAAATTGTGGGCATCTTCCGGTGTGCGTTGGTTTCCGGTAAACTGAGAACTGAAGATGGTCTCCCTGCCTTTGTACAAGCACATCGAGAAACGGTAAGGTGTTGTTTTTTCCCGTTCCACGGTGAATTGGATGTTAGGCTCGATCGAATTGAGGTGTTTCAAAAAGTTGTCTACTTGAGACTTCTTCATGACGCAGAAGCAGTCGTCCACATATCTTTAGAAATACCTTGGGGCTTGCAGCAAAAGACTGGAGAGCCTGTTGTTCTATGGCTTCCATGCACAGGTTTGCCGTGGTGACAGAGATTGAGGCCCCCATTGCGGTTCCACTGGTCTGCTTAAAGTACTCTCCTTTGAAGCTGAAATAGGTGTTACTCAGGCAGAATTCAAGGAGGCGGCAAAGTTCGTCCACGCTGAGCTTGGTCCTGTTGCTCAAATCGCTGTCTTTCTCCAGGGTGTTTCTGGCAGTCATGACTGCTAAGGAGACCGGAACGCTCGTGAACAGGGATATCACGTCAAAAGATACCAGAATCTCCTCAGCGTTTAGCTGTAAATGCGAAATCTGCTCCACAAAGTCGCTGGCGTTGCGCACGTATGTCGGGGTTTTCCCAACGAGAGGAAAGATAGTGTGATGAAGGTAGTTTGACAGTGCTTTGAGCGGAGAGGTGGTGAGAGTCCACGATGGGTCGGAGGGGAACGTCAGGTTTGTGTATTTTTGGAAGTCCGTAGAAACCGGGGGTAAAGCCATTCCGGCATAGAAGGCGCAGGTGAAGGCTCCTGGAATCTACAGGGTGCCCTTTGAAAATCTCCGTAAGAATTTTGTTCAACTTCGTCTGGACTTGTGATGTTGGGTCCCTCTTGTAGGTTTTTCATAGGTGCCGAGAGCAGTCAAGGAGATCGCGGACCGCGATCTCCTTGACTGCTCAACATATGAAAACTTCACATTCCGAAAGAAGAGATGTTAGGTTTGTGGAAACAAAGATTAGGTCAAGTAATGATGATGCAGCAGAAGTCGTTCTTGTGTGTTCTGTGACAACTTGAGATAAATTATAACAGAATGCAAGTTCCAGTAGTTCATCGCAGGTGGCCCCGTCTGTTGTTCCCCCCGAAAGCGAACTCCAGTCAATGCCTGGTAAATTAAAATCGCCTACTAACAATATGTTTTTATTATGACATATTACAGAGTCCATATATTGTCGCAACCTGACTAAAAAGTCAACTGAAGAATTGGGAGGTCTGTATACACCGCCCAGGACTATAACCCGGTCATTCATTCTAATCTGGACCCATAGAGCTTCGATATCTTTTGCCTCATCCAGTACAGTAAATACAATATCGCTTTTGATCAAAATTGCTACGCCTCCGCCACGTGCTTCCCTATCTTTCCTAATTATGGTATAATTTGGTGGTGTAATTTCACTGTCTAAAATATTGCAATGTAGCCACGTTTCTGTAATTACCATAGCGTCGGGTTCGTGTTCAAGAATAATGCTTTCAATTAGGTCAACTTTATTTACAATACTTCGGGCATTTATGTTAATTAGTTTGAAGCGTGCTTTGTTGTGACGTCATTGATCCTTATCCTGCGTACTCGGATATGATGAGCACCGATATCTTTCGTTTCTAACCTCGTCCCAGGCATAGAGAACGTTGTTTATTTTGACCTTGTCAAAAACCAATCTAGCTTTTGCGCCTTCCTTTCTTTCATTTGCAGTAGAGTTCCACAGGTTCTTTCGTATCTCCACAACTCTTTTTGAGAAGTCCTCGTTAACGCTGATTTGGGTACCCTTTAGTTTGGAGCAATTGTTAAGAATTTTCATTTTATCCCGAAAGTCAGCGAATTTCACAATAACAGGCCGATTTCTACCGGGTATGTGCCTCCCAAGTCTGTGAATTCTTTCAATAGAATCAACCTTAACTTTCAGTATACCATCAAATACATCACGAGTTACGCTTCTCTCAAGGACTTCTTCCGTTTCTGGGGTTGCTTCACTGATACCTCTAATTATCAAATTATTTCTTCGGGATCGATTTTCAAGATCGTCGATTTGTTTGTATAAAGAAGTAATTTCGTTATCGTGACCGGTAAGCGTGGTTTCAATTTGATCAAGCCTGCCACTGGTTTCATCGACGATTTGTAATTTTTCCTCAATCGTGTCCAGCCTGTTTTGCAGCTTCTGTATATTGATTTCCGAAGCGTCTTGTTTTACTTGAATTTCGTTGACCTTTTTAAGGATCTCTTTTTGGGTCTGGAGCATCTCAGAAAACATCTTTTCAGTTATGGGCCCAGGGTTTTCTTCAACATCGCCGGATAGTTTAAGTTCAGTAGCATGCCCGCCACAGACAGACAATCATAAACACACTGGCCTAACACTCGTGGACACGGCAACACAACTAAGGCAACGTAGTCACTACGAAACCCGTATTTGCGATCACCAACCTGCGTGAACGTGATCGGGTGCATGTTAGCCGATGATGCCACGGCAGGGTTGCCGTGTCCACTGGAGCTGGCGGCCGAGGGCATGCTTCTTATATACTGTTCGCCAGGCAAGGAGTGGTCCCTTGATGACGTCATCCTGCGCAGGGCTGCTGCGCCGGGAAAGCCTGCCACGTGCGTAGATAGTGACGGAGCGATCTTTGTTCCGTTCCGTAGTGAGTCGCCGGTGACCACGAAGCATCCCACAGGCGAGGATGCCTTCCACGATGATGAGGGGAATAACAGCCAGCCCAAGATTATCTGCGTGAACGTGATCGGGTGCATGTTAGCCGATGATGCCACGGCAGGGTTGCCGTGTCCACTGGAGCTGGCGGTCGACGGCATGCTTCTTATATACTGTTCGCCAGGCAAGGAGTGGTCTCCTGATGACGTCATCCTGCGCAGGGCTGCTGCGCCGGGAAAGCCTGCCACGTGCGTAAATAGTGCCGGAGCGATCTTTGTTCCGTTCCGTAGTGAGTCGCCGGTGACCACGAAGCATCCCACAGGCGAGGATGCCTTCCACGATGATGAGGGGAATAACAGCCAGCCCAAGATTATCTGCGTGAACGTGATCGGGTGCATGATAGCCGATGATGCCACGGCAGGGTTGCCCTGTTCAAAGGAACATATTGACAATGTTCCTTTTGACCAGTTTCGAATGAGTTGAATTGTACGGCAACAGGGGTTTTTGGGCTCCAGAGTGATACATCCAACACACATGTCGTTCAGAAAAGATGAGTCTGATATCAAGGAAGTGTAACACATCAACTACCGGTAGTTCCTGGGTTAGTATGATGGGGTGTAAGACGTTTTTAAAAACTGTAATGTGGTCATCCACTCTCGACTGCAATTCTGCAGGCCTATGGTTGAAGGACACTAAAAATCATCCACAAGACTAAAGACTTTGATTTCATTAAAATTGTTACCTTCATTAAAGTGCTAAAAAAACTTTGTCCTGCTGGGCGTTGAATGTGCGGAGGAAGTAGTGTATCAGATCCCCTTATCATGCGGAAACAAGTATATAGGTCAGACCAGTAGGTGTGTTAATAATAGGCTAAGGGAACACAAAACTTAAAGTAGGAAATTATCGGGACGGTCATCTGTCTGTTCATTGTCAAAGCTGCAAGTGTTTGCAGTAGTTTTCTGAGTGCAAGATTCTGGCGAAGCACAAGAAAAAAACTGTAAAGGAGATAGTCGAGGCAGATGAGATTAAGAAGGGTGGGGCAGCATGTGTCAGCGTGGTCTCAATTGATCCACTTGACAAGGAACGTGCCTTCCTCAATGACACGACCTGGCATCGGGTTGGCTATTGATGGGGCGATATCGGAAACACGGATGGTATATAAGTGTCGTTTCATGAAATGAAATCAGTTGTTAATAGGTGTCTGATTCTCGTCTCTTTGTCCTTGTTTTTGAGCGCTAAAATGTATTCCAAGTTTCAAAACCAACTTGACCAACAATCTACTGTACGAGTTAGTGGGCAGGCCAGCTAAGTGAATTTGTCTTGTTGAACGTTCCGAGCCACTCAACTACAAACTAAACGTACACATTATCACAAAAACAGATGTTTTATTTTTAAATCAATATTTTATATGCATTCTAAAGGCGTGCGCAAAACAACTGCGGTCGTGGCATTGTTCCTAAGGGACCACACAACGGCGCAACTTGGAAGAGGCAACGCTCAGCAAGCGTATTGCGTAGGCAGGGAGCGAAACATTGATATATCTGTTACATGAACTACCGCGTTGGTAGGTTAGAAAATTAGTTCAAAAATATCACTCCAGGAACGAAGTTTTTATCGTTTTAGTCGCTTCAATTTGTCCTAAAAAAACAAGAAGCTGCAGAAAATTATTTAGTTTTCGGAATCCCAACGTAAGCCAAACCGGCAGGTAACCTCTTTAAACAAATGTCAGCTAAGCTGAGCACCCCGCGACACACCAGGCATAGTGGTACAATCCGTGTGTACCCTTCTACACAATAGACGGCATTGGAAGGCACAGAACCACTTCATGCGCTTTTGAAAAGCACGGCAGCAGTAGTGACCATCTCTTTGCAGTTATGTCCACTCCCTCCACCATCAAATGGAGCGCTACTTGACGAAAAGGGGCCAGAACTACTCCTCATATTCATTTCATTCACGACTGAGACGGGTGATTGTTGTTCATTCGCAATTTACGAATTTCGGTAGAAACTCAATTACTGTAATCGAATGACGGTAATTTTTGTAATTTTTGAACCATATCTAAATATATTTTACCAATTCTAGTAAAACGAATACTTTTTCATAATTCTGTAACGCTGGTTCCTAGTACTATACAATCATTGAGACTCAAAAATACCTTAAGCACCTAACTCCATGCCCTTCTGCCGAATCGTGGGACTTAGAAGGCGTCAACCACAACCGTTTGCGCAGAACTGATCAACAGGCAGAGCCACAACACGCACAGGGGAACATAACAGGTGTCACATAAAAGTGCAATGTCTTCCGTTCATAGGAAGGACAGAAATGACAAACATAATGTCGATGTGTACATTGAATATTTTACAACGACGCATGTGTGACATTAGGCTAAACTTGTGTTTCACTATTTTAGAGCTGACAAACAGTGTTGCATCTCTCATACGTTTCATTCATGCTGTCGGTTAAAACACTTTCGCGATGTTTTTGCAAAAGTGATTGGTTTCAAAATCTGTTTAGTTTCACCCACATTTGACGACGGAACCGTGCGGATTCGATTTGGTGTTGAGAATTAAATGCCACCCTGAGAGCAGCATAACTTTTACCCACTCAGAAAAAAAATAATACAAATAACTTTATTAGTGTCGCAGGAAATATAAAATAGCTTTCATGTATCATACTGAGAAATCATCTTTCTATTACAATTTTGAAATAGGTGAACCGAAATCCCAATATGGGGCGATGGTAAGGTTCCGGATCGATCAATGCACTGTTTACACCCAAGCCCTTGCGTTTGCCCACAGCGGGTGTGGGCACTGCGAGCACGCAGAAACCAGACTCGCGTGAGGCGAAGATCTGCGCATGCGCTCTGACGACAGCAGCGCCAACGCAGTGGCGTGGCGCAAGAAATTTCAGTTGGCCAATGTGTAGCACATAGCATACAAATCGTGTCAAAAACATAGAACTTCACTTCGGTGCGGAAAAGTACTATAATATCATTGAATGCCTAAACGAGAAAGTAATTGCAAAAAAAAATTCATCACTTTGTCAAATTAGCGAACCTTGAAAGCGAATATTGTTAGCTAGTAATTCTAATTCCAAACGATTAACTACTTTTTTCACAAAATTAGTTCTAAAATGTAATTATACTGCGATGTATTTGTGACATAATTTACCCCAGTATAGCAGTTTCAATTGTAGGCGTGCACACAGTCACCTCATGGAAGCAGATTAAAGCAGCACCTCAGGGTAGACAGACACATTTATAAATAAATACCATGACGGTGTGTTACCGTACTCACTGCGGACACTATTTTACCCAAGTTACTCTGGCGAGTCAAATCACGTGAGAACACACGTTCAGAAACGCAAAGCGGGTAGGTTTTCCAACGAGAAGACACAAACGTCTACTCTAAACTGAGAGCGACAACAATTGGGAAGACGGCCGCTGCAGGCAGCAGGCTCAAAGAACAAGGGAGGGAGTAATCTGTGCGGCCTCCCTCGGCATCACAACCGCGTCACCGTTGGGGCGCTATAACTGAAAATCAGAGCGCCTTTGTGAAGTTACAGGAACTCCCTATTTGCTCACAGACGTAACTCTACTAAATTGACAGTTTTCTGCCTTTTATCATTTTGCTTAATATTGCGTTTTTTGTAGGACTCTATCCCAACAGTAGCTCCATTTATAGCATAAGATAATATGCCTAAGACAACCCTCAAGAGAATATTTTTAGGGACCATCGAAGATTTTGCTTTCATTATCGTTTCAGCACTGCAGCTTATAAAATGTTTATGTAAGACGGCAATACAAATTTGGGATAGGGCCGAACAAATAAGTCACGATACTTTAGCTTAACAGTGTTGCTACCCGCAACAAAATCACTAATATAAAAAAGAGTTGTAAAAGAAAGGGCAAGCCCAATACAAATCACGAAAAAACACAAAAGGCTCACATTTTGGTTCGGCCAAGGAATTAATTTGCAGTGGCTTGTTCAGCTAAGAGAATGGGAACATATGCGAATAAAGACGTCAAGGCAGTTTCATGCCTTCACTAACTTTGTTTATGTGAAGCTGACAGTTTTTGCTTTCCGTTGTTCTTGAAGGTGTGTGGGTGTAAGGCCGTATACTTGAAGAAGGTGAAGACTCTCTATGGATAAATCAAGCAACTTCTATTTCTAAAAATAATAAAACAACCGCAATCTACTTCTCTAAAATAGATAGAAGGGCAGTGTCTAACATATACCTTCGAATCACGCAGAAGATGCATGCAGTGTCGTCGTTCCCGAGGACCAGCTTGGAAAAAGTACCACCTGCTGCGATTTCATTTACGACCTGCTCTGCGGTACTAACAAATACCAGATATCAGACACCAGCTGCAAGAAGCAACACTGACAAAAAAAAAAACAGGACTTTTTCGACCCATATGTGCTTTAAAAGTCAACTTCGTTCAATTAGGAAAATGGTAACGATTGGTTATATCAACTTGAACGACGCTAATGACGCTCAGTCAAAAGGTGTGAGTAAGAAAAATTGGGCGGAGTAGCACTTTAGCGCCTCAAGAACGGAGAAATTTAAATAAAGTTAATGCCACTATCTTCTCTTTTTGGGAACAGTAACACAAATGTTAAGTCTTTGTTTATGAAGGCTAAACTAATGTAATTTTTTAAATCTCTGACTCAACATTTTTCTCTTTATATCGATCGTCAAGGTGGTAGATATTAGTCTACAGATGAATTGTGCACAATGACTAATAAAATTGTTCAAACATGTTTCGTGTGTGAATTTGTGAATTTTTGTGTTGACTGGTTTGCGTAAATAATATGCTACCTACGTGATGAAGAATACTTTACAGCCACAAGGGTTTTAATTTCAAGCCAACGTAGTAACGTAACTGGACGAACAGAATCACTTATCTGCGTTCTTCACGTAAGACAACGTCAAGGCAGGAACTAATCTCTCCAATATATGCTGCGTCTATTATCTCTCTATATTTATCGCTCCCTCACAAAACCGAAGTTGCTGGCATTTCATTTACATCAAACTGCTGGTTGAAACAAAATCTTTAAATTGCAACAAGACACCACAATTGGGTAGTTTCTAGTCTATAACCAGCATCCGGTGTACAATTCACGGAGGCAAATCTCATTTAAAAATAAACAAAAACATTTGGGGCTCCAATCCACGCTGTGAAGTTGGCTGGTCAGCGAAGCTGTTGTATCACCTGCAATGATTGCCTACTGCACAATACGAAATGCCGCCGCCGGTCGCAGCACGCCACCGCTGGTCGTATTGCCGTTTCTTTTCCCTTTGCCGCTCCTAGCATTCACGCTGCTCCTCGGGAGTCCTAAGTACGTGTGGTCTATTCATCGCGGTGCTGAAGAAACAATGAAATCAGTTGCTATACTCCGTTTCATCTTACATTGAAGAGCAGCGGATGTTACGAACCATTGTAGCCAATCGGAGGCCGTGTGAGTGTCACGTGACTTTAGAGAGGGCACAGCGACGTGCGGAAAGCGTATAAGGGGCAACGTCCACAGAACGGGATTGGCTAAGATAGCTCGTAGCATCCGCTGCCTTCGGACGTAAGGTGAAATGGGGTATAGGCGGGTTCTTCTTTTATATATGAAAGGCTAGTGACGTCACTCCACACGTCTCGAAGCTGCCGTCGCCGCGGCAGCCTGAGCAACAGTAATCTTCACCGGGAACGTACGCGGTCAGCGTACGTTCCCGGTAAAGATTATCGTGTCGTGCTATATGTCGTGCTATATGTTGTATGCGTGGTGCTTATACTTTTCGCTGCAATCTTCTAAAGTATTTTTTTTCGTGGGATCACCAACACGAGAAAACACACGCGAGGGAAGGCTTCGAGTGACGCCAACCCCTTTCGAAGCAGCTGCAAACCTAATCTTTACCAGAACGCGTGAGAGGGAGTTCCTATTTTTCACACGCGCCTTATCATCAATCATGTGGTTCTGATGCTTGTTTTATGGTTTTCTTTATTGAAACGGATACTGAGCTGTATGCTGTGTGCCAGATTTCAAAGGAGATATGCAGTTTTGCCTTCAGTTGTTCGCCGGTAGTTTTTGCTGACAATGCCAACGACACAAAAATTTCCTTGGTTGGTAGGGGTATACAGCTTCGCTGTAAAACATTTTGTAGCAATTTTCGAACACAGCCCGCACCCGGCGCATATAACGCACCTGATGCCTACACCGCAAAAAAACAACAACAACAATATCTTACAAAGCGTATCTCGAGAAAGCCTTGATTAAATAGCTTTCGAAAAGGCTTTAATCAAGCAAAATGTATAATTAACATGCTCCGTCATTCACATATTTTGTCGCGCCATAATAAACGATATAAAAAAATTAAGTCCTTCTATAGAACGCACATAGAGATAGTCCTCACCACGTAAAATTTCAGCTTTTACAAAATGTGTAGTTTGCGTTCTTGAGTACGGAGCAGGAATTGGTCGCCTTCCATTTTTGGTCTAAGCTATCATTATACTTTGTTTGACATAAGGTTTAAGGGGTGATGTGATCACAAGAGAGCTGAAAACATCTGTCATTATAATCTAATTAACGTGAAGAACTATGGCCTTGTCTTTAAGCTATACGGTTGGCAATCGCAAGGAAGTTGTATTCACGGCTGCAGTGAGGTATGCGAAATGGCGTGTTTCTGCCAAAACAGCGGACTAATGGAGGTTGTTTTCATTGTTGAGAATGCAAATAAATTAAGATTTTTTGCATGCAGAGCAATGTAGATGATCTAGGCAAACACTCTAAAAATCTTATTTGTCTAGTATTCCAGTGCAGAATTAAGTCAGAATTAAAACGATTCGCATTATTATAATCGTTGTCATTTCTACCAGTCAATACCTGCGTGCCTCAGGGCTTTCCTTCACTGCCGTTTCTGTTTCTTGTTGATGTCAACGAGATAGCAAGTGTAACTGACATCTCTGTTGAATTTCGTCCCATCGCTTTCCATTGCCTGATGTATATAAAGGTTAATTTACTAAACAATTCAAACGTTATAAGAGGAGCCAATATTTAGTAAGCATTAGTGGTGTAAAAACAAGCTTATATAATTAAGAAAATTAAAAGTTTACGTTCGTAGCAATCACGCAGAAAATGTCGCTTTCTCGAAGTGCGTTTGTATTGTCCAGACGCCACAAAGGGGATTGATGATCACGTGCTTCATGAAATTGGCGACGCATCTGGCGCGGCCTTTATGACTCTAAGGTTATACGATCGATAATTCTGATAATGAGAACAAGCCGCTAATTTTTAAAGGCTTCAGTAAGTTCACCAAATTCCAGGAAAAGCTGTACTGTTGCAAAGTTTAGTCTACCCTTGTGCTCCCAGGCTAGACAGCAGCATGCAGCTGGCTCTGCCCGCTCCTGGACGGATGTGAGCTGTGCCCTCCTGAAGGATGTCTGAGAGATCTTTTACTTCTGCCTTTCCTCCACCGCTGCTTTTGTTCGCTGAAAGCATAGGTTACTACGGACTACATGTGGTCTTTGGAGACGGCGAAAGCGTAGAAAGAACACTTTTTGCACTTAATATTATAAGCCCTCTAGCCGCATTCATGAGCTTCATTGAGGCATATGGGCGTCTATCAAGGTTCATGTGCCCCTCCATCTCCGCCTAGTAAGGCAGTGAAGGTGTCTTCGCATCACAATCAGCGTTTTTCGAGATTCTCTCCAGTACACTAGCTCACTGATTCAGATTGGCGATGTGGGCTAGTTTGTCCATAATGACAGAAGGGCGAAAATGGCACAAAACACGAAGACAAAGTAAACGTGCACACAGGACAATTACTGACCCTAAACTGAAAATTAAATAAAAATAACAATGAAACAATAAACACGTGCTGTGGGTGTCTCTGGGTGTCGACCCATTCTCAAAAAAGTTGTGATAATTGGCAAGGACTGAAACCGAATTGCTAGGGAAATTGTAGAAGTATATGCGATTGAAAAAGGGGATACAAAGTGCGTCAGTCAGACGTCGCTACATTTACTGAGCAGAGATATTGCCTTTGTAGACACAATTGTATTAAGCAAGATTCTGCGCCAAGGGTAAGTGTCGGGAACTTTGATAACTTTTTGATATGTACACCGTCCAATCACTAAATGTAAGACGGATTTATTTTTTCCCGCCGATTTTGCTTTTTCTAGAGCGTAGCGTTAAAGAGCTTATGTCGCAGAAAAGCCAGTGCCGGCTTCGGTGGAATCGGGCGAGAAAATCCTGATTGGTCGATAGGGTCATGACGCAACAGCCACATCACTTTGCGCGGGATTTACAAACAACCCTCGATGCTCACTTGAAACTTGACGTGTAATTAACGTGATTAAAAACTTGACGTGTAGTGCGAAAGGTCACCGCATGTCTCAAATGATTTCAGTTTAGAAAGTAAAAGGAAGAATTGAAGAATTTTATGAAGATTTCGAAACCACGACCCTTCGGTTGTAAGTCAGACACGCTACTGACTGGCCATGTCGAACACAATACCTGCTCACTCGCAGGAAGAGCCTGAGAAAGGAGTGAGAAGGCGATGCGCACGGGGCACGAAAACCTTATCACGTTCCACTCTTAAAAGGACACATGCAAGAGAAAAAAACATTTTTTTTTCAAGAGCCTAGATGGAAAGAGTATGTTTTAAAACGAATTTACGAAGAAGAAAGAAACATTTTAGAGCTATATTTACGGCGCAAAACGAATTTGTAGCTGGCTACCGCGGGAGCCGCCGCTGGTCACGTGGTAGACCTGTCGTCGCCGCCGCCGCACGCTGGAGAGTTGTGCGCCGCCGCTTCAACGCGTTTCTCCACGCCGCCGTTGCCGCCGCCGCACAGAGTTCGTCTGCTTTGGGGCGCCGCCGCCGTCATCTGACCGGCGCACAGGTCTATCACGTCTGCTTGCGCTTTTTCAAAAGCTTCATTTGGGCTCTTAAAATTACGTATTAATCTTTGTTTATTGTTGCACTGCAAACGAAGATGAATAAGTAACTTTTCGAGACCATAAAAGCTTCCGAAAGAGCGCAAGTACCACGTGACAAACAGGGGCCAGTCACGTGATAAATATGGGCACTTTTTTGCGGCACCCGTGGGCGCCAACTACAAATTCGTATAGCACCGTAAATATAGCTCTAAAAATTTTATTTTCCGTTGTAAATTCGTTTTATGACTCCTTTTCCCAACCCGGCTGTTTAAAAAAACAGGCTTTTTTCCTTTGCATGTGTCCTTTAAAGATGTGGGGACCGTTGGTCGCCCTTCCCCGATGGCCGTGGTTCGAAACGCTCGGCCTGGCTGCCGTGAGTTCCAACCTGTTCGTGAGGCGTAGGAGAGCCGCCCGGCTTGGGGGCATCTCCTCGTCACTCTCTCCCGGGGGGACCTTTTTCCGTCCCCCGCTCATGCGGGAACCTAGTTGTTTTGGGTGAGGACGACGCCCGCGGGGGGAGGATGTCGACGCGCGTGCCCGACTTCGGGAACGTAGGGGACTCCTCCCGCGGATGCGATAGAGATCGGACTTGTCACGAAGGACTTCCTTTGCCCGCTCTGGACTGCGCTCTCGGGACAGTGTCGACAGGGTGAGCCTTTCATCTGACCTTGTCGGCGCGGGGGTTTTGGGACAGTGTGTCTTTTGGTGTTCCAATGAACACCGTTGGACCCAGTCCTATTGTGGTACGTGCTCCTCTATTTTAGAGAAGCGATCAGTTGTGCGGCTGACGTTCGAACCCTCCCGTAGCGGTGTTCTCGAGAGAAAGCTGCGGGGTGTGGGAGTAGGCTTGGCGTCTCCTGATTCAAGACCGCCGCTGAACCCTTCGGTTACCACCACCCGTGACCATCCCACATATTCTGGCGCCCCCTCCTCGCCTGTCAGCAGTGATTCGCATCCGAGCGGGGGAACGGAAATCGGTCCCCCCGAGAGAGAGTGAGAGAAGGGCCCCCCAAGTCACATGGCCCTCCGCCTCACGAACAGGTTGGAGCTCACGGCGAAGGAGGCCGAGTGGTCCGACCCGCGGCCGTTATCGCAGCCATCGGGGAATGAAGATCACAGGAATCCCCACATACCCCCCTCCTTAAAACGGTAGGTGGGTCTCAATAAAGAATAAAGGAGGCCCACCTGCTCTCATAAAATAATATATCTCTCTGCGCACCCTCAACAAATACACGCGACACCTAGCGCGCGTCTTCACAGTGTCCGCCGTCAACAGCTCACGCACCAGGCCGAAGAAAAGGAAAGTTCCAGTCCCAAGCACTTGACAGTCGTCGCCACAGCACTGCAGAGCATCTCAGGCGCCGTGTGGATACAGCTGGACACAGGTGTCCCGGTACGAGCTGTCCTGCAGTGGGGGGCAGTCAGGCAAACGTCAAGGCGGAAGCACCAAAAAGACCAACGGCCAGCGCCCACCAGCGGAGACCAGCTGGGGAAGTCCCAGACACGCCGCCCGGGGGGCTCGGCGCCATCTCGGCCGCAGCGGGCTGGTGAAGGGGTGGACGACCTCGGAGCAGACCTGCGAAGTCGTAATGCGCCAGCAGCCAACACGCCCAGAGCCGGCCGTAGACCTTCCTAAAGGGAAGATAGGGCGACGCAGCCTCCAAACGAGGGGGCGCGCGCAACCGTCGCTCGCCTGCGGGGCCGCAAAGGCGCAAGAAACGGGCAGGGGCAAACGACAAACAAAAACCACAAAAAAAAAGGTGGCCAGTTTGTCAACGGGGACTGGAAGGCGCTCAGTTGGGAAACGGACCCGACGAGCAGCCAGAGGACATATGCCAGAGTGACACGCTTCGACACCGGAAGAAGAGGCCATAAAAGGGGGCCCCTCCGTTCGAAACGCGTCCACATACCAAGCAAACTAATTGAGTTCGCCTAATGTGGACACCGGGGAGAGTGCTTCTAGGAAAAACGCCGAGCTCACAATCCGTTGCGCAGGCAGCTAACACAGAGGCTGCCCACAATACCCGGTTTTATAGTTGCAGGAAGAGTCCTTTGACTATAAGTGGCCAAAAACAGATAACAGTCTGCAGCTGGCCCGTCTTCTGAAGTCGAGGTAAAGGGATACGGGGACTTCGAAGGGGCGGATAGAAACAAACCGCCATGCATGCGCGACTGTGAGCGGAGAAGATGCAAGTTTCCGCGCGAAATAGCCGCCATCTTGCTCCCCAGGGTGGAAGACAAAAGGGGCAGCAGCTCACACGCTCAAACCTGCTAGCTTCGCCAAATAATGGAGCTAGCTAGCTTACCGAGGCTAGAAAAACATGTCTTGCACTCGATACGGCTTGATCAATGGCTCACAAAGGTGTGGACCCTTCTTTTAAAGGCAAGGCAAGGTTTCAGAGCAACGCTAACTGCTGAGAGTCTTAGAGTCGCTGTTCCACCTGGATTACGCGAGTCTGACAGATATCGCCAAAGGGCGCTCTGGCTACATGGCGCCCGGGTTTCGGAGCAACATAACCTCCGAAAGTCTTAGAGTCACTCGTTCACCCAGATACTGTCACAGTGCGCCTCAGACCGCGTAGCGCCACCACCATGAACGCAAAACTAGTGTCGTTCTTGGAAAACAACAACAGGCTGCACGAGTACGTTGGCAGCAAGCAGATCCAAATCTTTCCCGAAGAAAACCCTCCGCGCCCACTGCAATACCAGCAGTGAATACAGCGCGCGCGTCAACAGTGTGCAAACTGCTTCTCGACGCCGACGGTTACGCGGCCCGGCTCCCGGAGCCCGTCGGTAGCAGTACCAGCTACTTATCGACGTTATTGGCAGGCGTACCGTCCGACTCATAAATGAGTTTCCGCGACTACTCCGAGTCAAGGAAAACGCGAATATTTACATTCCCAGATTGCACTGCTGATCCTTCGCTACTCTTTTCTGCCAAGCCTCGCTCCCCGCCGGACATACAAGGGGCGTTCATAAAGTTCGTATCACTGTCACGAAAGAATAGAGATTCAGCAATCAAACTCGAGTAGGAGTTGATACTTTCTCTACCTGTTCGCCACCAAAAGTTACCAATTTTTCCTGCGATGGACCACATGCCGGAGGACCATTGTTATAGAACTCATCGTTTTGAGTGTTCAGGAATCGTTTCACTTCAGCAATCACTTGGTCGTCGTCCTAAAATGCTTTCCTCTTATTTGGCGACACTGGAAGCGTCTGTGCCAGTTAACCAAAGTGTCATAGACTGGGGCGTTGTCTCCAAACCACGCTGCCAGATTGAAATGAATATCCTCTGCATTGCTTCCCTTCAAATGAAAAAAAAAAACGAATCACTGCATGTGCTTGGCACTGTTGGGCGGTGCCATTATTGTTTGGACTCCCTATAATGGCGTTCCGCGCCACTGTAGTATGCGATGTTTAACTGTGCGGAAACTAGAGGGACGCGCGCTCATGTTGATGCCTGTTTTGTTACATTTCTTTTAATATTTTGTGCTAATAATACGAACTCTATGAAAGCCCCTCGTAAAAGTCCACGCGGTTCTCAAAAACATCATCAAAACTTCTATATACATTTTCCCTTCAGGACAAGTTGTTGGTGGTGCGCAAGGTACCCCAATACACATAGGTGAAGGGTTCGCCTCAAGCATGGAGAACAAAGGGCCTCCCGCCACAACGAATGTTGCTTGACGCACGCCAATTCAAAACAGGAACGCGCGTACGTATCACACTGCGCTCGCTCAAAGGAGTGGCACTGCGGGTGGCCGACTCGGCATTAATCGCTCAACCATAAGTGGCGAGATCAGGACGCTCGTGGCACTAGGCGATCAAAGGCAAAGGAATGTCGGCAAATAAGGCCGGGCATCGGGACGGAGGCCAGGAGCCACGATTACGATGAAGAAAGCCGTGGCCCCACGTTGGCGCCATTTTATGTGGGATTTCGCCTAGCTACCAGCTAACACAGGTACTGATAGAGTAACCAAAGGGTTATTTCAACAGCGGCGGCGATCTCAAAGGAGACGTCAAACCTAGTAGCCCGCGGTCCCCACATCTCCGCGGCAATGTAGACGACGTTTAGAGGCTACATTACCGCGGGTCGGTTCGATTAATTACCTTCCTTGGTGTCAATGATCAACTACCTTGTCTCACTCTCTCGGATATAGCTGAAGAGAAGACACACGTACCAGAGTAAGGACAGAGTCCAAGAGCATTTATTAACATACTCTTAAAATGAACTACTATGTCCCCATCCAAAATGCCTCCCGCGTCGGCAAGATAAGAAAAGGTCCTTACCTGCCAGACGCGGGGTTCGGAAGCCAACACCGGGGAAAGCATCGGAGAGGTCGCCGACACACGTCCTATCTATTTCGCGGTCACCCGGACGAGTCCCCTCCCGAAGGTGGGGAAAGTCGAGGCGAAAGCCTCCTCGCCTGTCAGCAGTGATTCCCATCCGAGCGGGGGAACGGAAATCGGTCCCCCCGAGAGAGAGTGAGAGGAGGGCCCCCAAGCCACGTGGCCCTCCGCCTCACGAACAGGTCGGAGCTCACGGCGAAGGAGGCCGAGTGTTCCGACCCACAGCCGTTATCGCAGCCATCGGGGAATGGAGATCACAGGAATCCCACAAAGGACACATGCAAAGGGAAAAAAAACATTCTTTTAAACAGCCCAGATGGAAAAAGGATGTCATAAAACGATTTCACAAAGAAGAAAGAACATTTTTATAGCTATATTTATGGCGCAAAACGAATTTGTAGTTGACGCCCGCGGGAGCCGCCGCTGGTCACGTGGTAGACCTGTGCGTCGCCGCCGCCGCACGCTGAGCGTTCTGCGCCGCCGCTCCAACGCGTTTATCCACGCCGCCGTCGCCGCCGCCGCACAATTTCGTCTGCTTCGGGGCGCCGCCGCCGTCATCTGACCGGCGCACAGGTCTCTCACGTCTGCTCGCGCTTTTTCAAAAGCTTCATTTGGGCACTAAAAGTTACTTATTCATCTTTGTTTTTTGTTGCACTTCAAACGAAGATGAATAAGTAACTTTCGAGACCATGGGAAGCTTCCGAAAGAGCGCAAGTACCACGTGACAAATAGGGGCCAGTCACGTGATAAATATGGGCCACTTTTCCATGGCACCAGTGGGCGCCAACTACGAATTCGTATCGCGCCGTAAATATAGCCCTAAAAAAATTTCTTTTTCATTGTAAACTAGTTTTATGATTTCCTTTTCCTAACCCGGCTGTTTAATTTTTACTTTGCATGTGTCCTTTAAAGGCAAGCTTTAGCGTCCTCCAAGCTGTGTTTTAAATGTTCAGTTTAAAGTCAGCGCTTGTCCTGTATGTTCATTTACTTTGTCCATGTTTTTGTGCTCTGTTAGCCCTTTTGTGAATGATTCGTCCAGCCGTCGTTCTGGGCGGCCACGATCTATGTGCAGCCATTTGTATTCAATGCATGTTGCTCGCAATCACAAAAAAAAAACAAAACACTGCGTCGTTAAAGACCGCGATTTTTCCTCAAAAATGGTTTAACATATTACCGCCATCTGGCGCGCTGGCAGTTTTGAAAAAAATATTTTTAAACCGCACCAAAATAAAATTTTTATAAAGGGCTATAACTTGAATTTTGTTTGTTTCTCTCCAATGTTCGCGCGATTGTCTGCTTCTATAAAGTGCAGCTTGAGCGGGAAAGAGTAATAGTTCATTCGACACGCCAAAACATATATGATATATAGAACTATCTGTACGCTGCTATCAGCAAAGTTACTTTTCCAACTCGCACACGTGGTGGAAGCAAAATATTTCAGGTTTTCAGTCGCCATATCTCATCTCCAAATAAATCGCACCCCCATTTATTTCACGTGTCAAAATTAGTATAAACCTTAACGCAATGCAACGGGTGAAAATCGGGTACGGGTTAAAATATATAGAAGTATATTTTTTGCACGTTCTTAATTTTCAAGGACCCTGGTTGATCTTCAATTGTCAAAAACCATAATGTGTGCCACTTCAAAGTGTGCGGCACTTTCTTTTTTTATAAAACAAGTAAAAAGGCTGTTTCCGGAAACGCCGGCAAATTGGCTCCTGCGAAAACTAAGCATCCCACAAAAAAAACGTTGATGTCGTAGTTTTCTGTGTCAAAGGAACCATTAAAGAGCATTATCAGCGTTCAATATATTTGGGTAAGTCATAGATTTTAGTAAATAAGTTGTTCATTCTTTCTTTAAAGGTAGGGTTTCAATTAGAATATCGCTGTGCATAATCTAAAACTACTAGATACACCCGTATTAAAATTATATATGGCACGCGCAGAATTTTGCGGCTTTGCTAAAAAATGCCAAATTCGGAGGCGTTTCTGCGTTTAGGTCTGTTATCGGTATGCCTCTCCTTCCAAGAAATGCCGCCCCCATGTTTACGACGCGCAAGGCCCGTGCGCCGTCACGCATCGCTCGTAGAAGAGGCCAGGTAATAAAGCATCCGGACTGTTACATCAAGTTTTTAGAGCGCGGCTCTTAGGCGCCCGTTTCCGGCTTGAGCGGCGTCGGCGTCGCCGTCGTCGTAACCGCGCGGTGCATGATGGGTAAATTTCCCCGCTAAATTTAGCGGAAAATTTTCCCGCTAATTTGTAGCGGAAAAATTTTCCTGCTAAATCCAGCAGAAGATTTTCCCCGCTAAATCTAGCGAAAAGTTTCCCCGCTCAATCTAGCGGAAAATTTTCCCCGCTAAATTTAGCGGTAAATTTTCCCCGCTAAATTTAGCGGGAAATTTTCTCCGCCCACCGCCCCTCGAGGTCAGGTGACCCCCAGGCCACGTGGCCCCTCCCCTCCCTGAGGTCGAAGTGACCCCCCCTTTCCTTCCCCTCCTCCTCAAAAGCTGCGCTCTACTTCGGCATTACAGGGAGTTGTAAACGGCTCTCATTGTTTTTCTTTTTAATGCCAGTGCCAGTTTCAAGATATACCCTTACGTGCGTATGTGCGATGTGTAGCCTTCGCAGGAGGCCCTTTTGCCCTCGTTTCCGAAAACACCCTCTATTTATCCCATAGTTTACACCTGCATTATGCGATACTGAATAACAAACGAATTAACTAATTACTTGTCAGATTCTAGTGTTTTGGGGCCTCAAGCCTATTCGAAAACACGCAGAATGATCCTATAGCAACAATAATTCTATGTGTTAAAGTTGTTTTGTTCCAAACGGTGAGCCAATTTCGCCTGTATGATTAATTGCGACAGGTTCTCTGCGGACGTGGGTAGCTAGTTAAGGAGCTTTATTATAGCTGCTGCCTTGCTTCTATCAGTCATTTCTTTAACCTGCGATAAAGTGAGCAGAACGGTGAAAGTTTACAAATTAGGGCACGGAATAGAAATAGTTCCATCTTCCTCGCTCAAGAGATGATTTCTTCGGTAGAGTTCTACTTTTTGATTAAAGATGGTACACCACGAGTGGGTCATTGACAAAGTAAAAATTCAGAAGGCTTACTAATAATATTTCGCACTTCGGATTCTTTTTCAACAGCTTTTCTCCCGCAATCAGACAGGTTGATTAAAACAAAATGTACTGCTCAACATAATAACTCCTCCGTAGAGAGCTGCGCCGTCACCTCTAATAATCATTTGATAATTACTAACTTCAATATAAAAAAACAATCTTATTCAACTCGCACTTTGTCATTCAATATTCTCGGTTTGCCCGATACATAGTATGGTCAGTAGAGATGGGACAAAGAGTGACGAAGAAAGAGAGCTTCACGAGCAATAAATGAAACTCATCACGCAAGTAAGTACCTGCTCACCAATCTTAAAAAAATCATGTGAACCGTATCTTGTCTCGTCAGAGCATACTCCATGACGTAAAAAATTGGGTTGTGTGTATGTTTATACAGCCTAGAACTTGGTCTGCCTCCAAGGGCGACGAGTCTCCCAGCTGTAGATGAGCAATTTAGCCAGTGCATTACAAACCGCTAGCCTGGGGTCTTTAACGTGCACCACGCAGTAGTGATACACGACCGCACGCCGGTACGATGCTCATCCAGATCGAAACGGGCAGGGGCGGGAATTGAACCCAGTATCCTGGGTTCTGCAGCGCGAGCTTTCGCTCCACGTGCTCCGAGCTGGTGTGCGCTAGACCACTCGGCCACCGATCCCCCACTCCATGACGTAACGCTCGAGGGAACAGCATAGGCAGGAGTGGCGGTTCTCTAAATGTCGACTCCGAGGCTGGACCGTTGAAAACACTTGTGCAATATAGCGCGAAGGGTGTGCCAATTTATTTCCGGCAGGTAAAATTCGCGCGTTGTCTGAATCCTGCCGCACTTTCAATCTTAAGCAAGCGGCCTTCCCAACTCGGGCTCTTCAAAAATCAAATTGGACGTTTAGTGATTTATACAGCGTAAGGTCGGTCTGCCAGGATGAGGCGACACTGGTTTACACTGTAGATGAGCAATTTTGCCAGTGCAGTACGACTGCTAACCTGGGGTCTTTAACGTGCTCACGCAGTAATGATACACGACCGCACGCCGGTACGATGCTCATCCAGATCGAAACGGGCAGGGGTGGGGCTCGAACCCAGGATCCCTGGGTTCTGCAGCGCGAGCTTTCGCTTCAATTGACCGCTACATCATGGAGCAGATTTTCTCCTGCCGCCAGGACACCAGATTTCACAAATAAGAAACTGTTCGCGTGTTTTGTGCAACTTTGATGAAACCCGTATAAACACCCCTCAGTAAGACTGCCTCCTACCATTTAAAAGCAACTCTTTTTTTTTTAGTTTGCTCACATAGCGACTTTTTGTAAGGATAGTTTCGATTGGAAGAATATAACAGACTGACTGATCACGTTACTGGACGACTAGTCTTAGTACAGGGTTTCACGGATTTGCCGCAGGCAAAGAAGGCGTCGAGCCTGAACCTCGACTACCTATTAGTAACACCGCCGAACACAAGTATTCCTTGCTTCATTTTCGAATTTTATTTTTTGACGTGGAACCCACGTCAAAAAATATGGGAAAGTTCGGAAGCTTTCTTATCAAGGCTCTTCTACGTAGGATGCGTGGCGGTGCACTTAGGTTACGTGTTTTGCCACGGGAAGCGCTATTGCCGGCACGGAGCTAAGCTCTGATAAGACCCCGAAAGGTAAAAACGCGCCCAAATTTATTTTAAAAGAAATATTAACACCGTAAAATGCAGCGCACGCCTTATGTCATTGCACTATGGGTGGATTTAATAGTTTTAAAGATTTTGCATCAGTTTTCTATTTTAATCCATACACTTATCATTAAAATTGGAAGCGACATTTATCTTACTGCATGAAATGCAGTGTTTAGATGCGATTATTCCAGTTGTTCGAAAGATATTGAGCACTCATTCCGGGAGCAAAAAAGCCTCTTTCTTTTAATAAATATTTGGGGAATTAAATTGATTTGTCACGTGACCACGGTGGGGAAGGGAGAAGTGAGGCAAGTGGGGAGGGAGGGGAAGGGGGCACTGTAGGATGGGGAGGAAGGAGGAAGGGTCAGAGGGGGAGCGAGATTGACAAAGGGGGCACCTTAGGAGAATGGGGGAGGGTTGGGGGAAAGAGGGAGAGGATGAAGGAGAGAAAAGAAAAAAAAATGAAAGACGTTTACAATAGACCTGTTGCAAAACGTACGGTGCCGCGACGGCAGGGGATTTCGGGAACCCTCGGTACAGATCACGCGCTTTTTGGTCGCGCCTCCGCGACGGCGCACGAGTAGTGCCAGCAACCGCCATTAGCCATCGATGCTATCCGCAATCCCGCCCATCCGCCGGAACGTCGTACGTCGTTGGCGACGCAGTGGCAGCGTAAACGCATCACCGCGGGTGAAGCTATTCAGTTCTTTGAATATGTTGTTCGTCGTAACTTACCTTCAAGTCTGGCAGTGTCACTTAATCCACTTACTTTTCACCATAAACGTGGTAGGGTTCGGCTAGATTCAACAAAGCGTTGGTGCAGCAAACGACACAGCCGGTACAAAGGAGAAAGATAGAGGCAGCCTCGCAAAACTGCCAACGCGATACCCTCTCTAACATTTCCGTGAGCTTGTAGCTCGTCCGACTCGGCTCTCGGCCGCTCGAACGTTGTTCCCATGCTAACCTACGCCTGCTCGCGTATACCATCTGGTAGCAGGAGGAAAGACGATGGGTGGGGCGTACCGGAGACTCCAATTATTCGTCGCTCTGGCGCGCGCTGGCTTTTGGGATTTTTTTAAAGGGTTTATTCTCTGTTGTGCCGAATTAGAGCGCAGCTCTTGAGGAGGATGAGGGGAGGTACGGAGGGGAGGGTATGCCCCTCCTCACTGCGTAGCCTCCCCTCCTCCTCCCTGCTACCCTTCCATTTAGCGGGAAATTTTCGCTAAACTTCCCGCCAAATTTAGCGGAAAGTTCCCCGCAAAATTTAGCAGGGAAATTTTTCCGCTAATTTTAGCAGGAAATTTTCATGCTAAATTTAGCGGAAACATTTCCTGCAAATTTTAGCGGGACAATTTTATCCTCGCGACGTGAAACGTGCCGTCATGTGTGACGTCATTATGGAAAACGTCCCATAAAGCAACGCGCGCTTAAGCCGACGGCGACGGCGACACCGCTCAACCCGGAAAGGTGTGCCTAAGAGCTGCACTCTAAAAAGCAAGGGGGGGGGGGAAGAAAAGGTGTCACAGTCGCCCCCGCCTGGAGGTTAGAGGCGCGAGTCCCCCTTAGCGGTTCGCCCGCCGGCCCTTTACAACGACAGTGGACAATATTTATTTTTGTTGAGGCCGGTCAGCCCGCACGGTTGGCGCGTGTGCCAAAGTCGGGGAAGAACGGAATGAGCTCAGGCGGACACATATAGATTGAACAATGAACAATATATTTACTGAAAAACGAAATATAAATATAAATTTCAAGGTTTGGCACAAAGGCAAACATTACACAACAACAAAAAAAACTCCAAAGCTTCACACGGAGCTTCAACCAGTATTAAAACAATAAGAAACAATAAACAAAACGGTTGGCGCACTACAGCAATACAAAATAAAGATAATGAACTCAGGAAACAAGCCACGGACGGAGAGCTAGTCAAAATAAAACGTCCGCAAAAGTAAACTCGGAAATGTATGGACGGGTCTCACTCAGATTTGGCGACGAAGGGGCATCGTAGGGCTCTCGGCGGTGGTGAGCTGGCAGGAAGACCGCGGCGGTGACGATAAAGAAGACTCAGAAGATATCGCGTCGCCGGGCCGCCATTCCCGCCGACTTCATCCCGCAACCACGAACGTCTTGCCCCCTTGAAGAACCGAAAAGCTCTCCCCGAAAAACTACTGCGGCTCTTAACGAAAACCGTCCCGATCGTCCCACTCCATGGCGGCGTATTTCCTGCCTCTGTCGGTGCCGTAGGCACCCCCGGGGAAAGAAAAGAGCAAACAAACAAAACCGGGGTTTGTCTTCCTGTTTGTGGTCACCGCAACGCGAGGCGTCCCACCGAAAACGCAAATTGGCGAAGGGGCGAGGCGAGCAGCACAAAATCTCAAAGTTAAAGCTCGTGGTAGAATCGGCCGGCGCCAGAGTTTGTGACAAAAGGAGAGGGGAGTAGAGAGGAGAGAGAGGAATGAAAGAAAGAAAGAAATCGCGAAAAAAGAGCGCTACTAAAAAAAAAAAAACGAAACATTTGGCACCTGTATAAAGTAAACGGGTTCATACCGATAAGTTTAGCCATACCGGCCACCAGTTTCTCAAAGGGTCACCCGTATGACTCAAAGGGTCACCCGTATGAGCCATAATCTTCACCCATTTGGGCTAGCAGGTCACTCCTTTGGCAAAGTGGGAACTCGTCTGGGCAAATGGATCTCTCGTTTGGGCAAAGTTTTACGCACGTTTGCTCAAACCGGTGACATGCATGTTGCACAGACGGGTGACCGGTGACCGGCAAACTGCACCAGTTTAGTCAAACGGCTCTCCGGAGCCCGTTTGATACTGAACTTAGACATCGGCGGTATGGGCACGCCTGTTTCAGCCGTCGTAGCTTATGTTTCCGTCAGGCCGGGCCCGCCGGTTCATCGGTTTCAAATCGTCCGCGTAATGCAAGTAATTACATTTACATTTGAAATGCGTTGATGTTCGCTTATATAGCAACTGCAATAGGCGTGTTTTATTTTCTTTTTTTGTTACGTAAACGCGCTAGGTTTGCGAGCTGATATTTTTGACAGAACTTTAAAACTTTGTCATTCTTTGTTGCCTCAATTGACTTTTTCAGCTCGAATCTCTCACGCAGAAGACGGGACCGCGTGAAAGAATACACTTCTGGACTTTGTTTCACCTCCAGTCAAGACGCCGCGAAGGTAGCGCGCGAACACGCGGCTGCAAGAACATCAAGCATTGCGACAGCACGCCCGCCGTTGCAGCAGTCAAACTACGAGCGCGCGCTGAGTGCTTTCTTCCTTCGGGCGGAAGCCGAGCTTCTGGCCGGCGCCATTTCCAGCGTTTGAGCGTGCTGAAATGCGCGCGCTTCACCTGCTTTTCGAGGCTGCAAGCGGGTCGTCCTGGAATGCCTGAGGAGACGGTGGGGTGTGTGTGTGTGTGTGGGGGGGGGGGGGGGGGGGTTCCCGGTGTCTTGTGCCTTGACCCAACCTTGACCGTGCCCCCTCGTTCTCCTTTGATCACCTCTGTCAGGTGACCCAAGGAAGGGAGGGCATTTGCCGCGCGCGAGCTGCACGCTGATAAGCATAGCCTCCAAGATCCGGAAGCGCCCACGCTGGAAGCCGCTCTTTTTTTTGTCTGCTTGTTGTCCGTTGCAGTTCGAACTTCGCTCGTCCTACCTGCTTTTATCTGTCGCCTTTCCCTGCGGTCTTATTATGATGCCTCTTTGCAAAGTATTGGATGTGCACCAAAGCTATCAGTGTTCGAGAAGTCCTACGCGTATATCGGCAACAAGCGATTCTTCAAAGAAGTCAGGAATTCTGGCAATTTGGTTGGGTTCGGCAAATGACAGCTCGTGCGCCGCATCATGTTGAAACTTCAAGGAGCCTTCCTTCTCGTTTTTGTGTTTGTGTGGTTGTCCTGCTTTGACCGTGTCGACATATATCTTAGATTACGTCTTTCAAGTCTGCTATTATTATATTAAGTGCACTGCAACCTACTTGTTGGCAACGATTGACCGTTCTTCTACGCGGAATCTTCCAGATTATCTATAGAATTTTGCGGCGTCTATTCTCGCGGCAGCCGGGAGAATAATTTCCCCGAAAGTCTACCATTATTTTCTACCGGATGTCCCAAATAGCGGCCAAGCTCTTCAACCAACCAATAGCGGACAATCTCTTCGACCTCAAAATTCGGTTTCTTAACCCATCGCGCTACGATTTTGTGCAGCGTTGTCCACACGTAGTGCATTTGTTTTTGTAAAATTTGCAAAGAGCGAACTTACGTGAGGAAAAAGGAAAAAAAGAAAAAGGCTTAGCTTCTATGGAAATGCAGTGAAGCCACCGGTCTTCAAACAAAAGGGAGCCCTCTTGTTTGAAGACCGGTAGCTTCGTCAGCCGGGTGCAGCTGTACCTTCCACCATGGTACGGCGAAACTAGCGCTGCTAGGCGCTGCGGCAGCCTCGCGAACTAGGTCTGGGTTGTAAAGTACTTGCAGATGGCGCCACGGCGCCGCTAAAGCGAACAGCTATCATCATCATCAGCCTGCTCACCTTTCTCCCCTTCCACCCCCCCCCTCTCTCTCTCCTGTCTTTGTTTTTCTTTTTCTCGGCCGTTCTTTTTTTTTTTTTTTTTGTATGCGTGCGTTTCATCGTAGGAAACAGCGCGAAAATCAGACGAGGACGAAGAAGAAACACACCGGACGAGCGCTCGTCCCGTGTGTTTCTTCTTCGTCCTCGTCTGTTTTTTGCGCTGTTTTCTACGATTAATTCCCAACTCGCCCAACTATCCATTCTTCTGCGTGTGTTTATCGCGCGTGCGTGTACGATGATGGTTGGTGATGCGTGTTGAGATTTGGCGTACGGCGCGCGCTCGTGCGTCTGTGTTAAAGCATCGCTTTTTCACACTGTAAACACGGACGTCGCTTGATACGGACATCTGTGTTTGCTGTATTTTTATCGATGCCTAACAACAAGCACACTGCACACAACCTCGCCAAGGAAACGTCATAAAACCGGAAGATTGAATCAGGCGCATTTTATTTGAAGTCATTTCACGTTCTAAAAATGCCTAGCTATTTACAGAATTGAGAGAAAGTTTACAGGAATACATAAACAATGAATGAGTCAGCTTTATGGCGAGATCAAGAGCATAGATATACTAACATGTGACATCATATAGAAATAATTGCGTTCACTAGCATCTCGCCATCTTTCAATTATTATTTACATATGTACTTTATTACTACATACGTCTTAAACAAGCAGTTTTCACAAATAGCACATCTCATTTATTTAAGCTCTTACCCACGACATTCAATAAAACATTTACAAGACATTATAAATTACTTTTATACCCCATAATGCCTTACTAGTCATCACACGAAAAAGCATCCTAAAACTCCAGTGCACAGCATTCCAATTTTTTTTATACAATGCATGAGACCCAATGTATGAGCAACCTTAAAAGGACAATATACAATATGCAGGGAAGTAGTTACAGGATTTTAAGTAACGAATATATGCACCAAGTTGCACACAACCAATAAAAAACTCACACCTCGAGCAAGAAGCAAACAAGCCGTAACAATATCGGCCCGGTAAGGCTGCCTACTCTCACGTGGGCGCCGCAAGCCTTTATGCCTATTGCAGATATCTCCTCAGTCACGCTGTGATAATCTCAGCTTTGTGCAGAAATGCATCATATTATGCCTCTATATTACGGCTATTTTGGACAACTAGGGGCTCATATCTCAAAAAGGTACGTGGTATGGCACGTAATTTCAAATGGAAAAAAATTGCTATTACTACCTACAAACACTAATGAAACATTTTGAAACCGGCTGACCTGGAGAGACGAGGGCCTCCAATACTGGATTCGTCACCAAGACCGATGGGCACGCATTTTCCCGGATTCGTGTCTTTCTTGAACTCCTGAAGGCAGACGCGGCGAAATGTTCGCCGCGGAGACGACGTTCGCGGAGTTTGCTCAACGGCAGCAACTTGGACTCGTGGAAATTTGCATAGCAGATCAATTTACTTGCTCTATTTGAAAAAGTAAATAGAAAAGAAGAAAAATAGCGCGCATAACTTAACGCGTTCACTTCTTTCAGTATCGCGCGTATGAAGTTTCCAGTCTCACCTGTCGTCCGTCGCAAAACGAAAAAAAAACTGCAGTCAGCGGTTTTTGTCGTATGCTGGCACCACTTTGCTGCACAGTAATGTCCATAGACAGCAGCCATCCCGCCGAACTGAAAGCTGAAAGAACCATCTAACGCGCAGACCCCCGCCGCCGAAGGTTTCGGTTGCGCTCGAGCGTTTCGCGCACGCCGCACACCGCTCGCCCGCACGCGCTTCGAAAGATCAAACAAAAATAACGGTCGATAACGGATCTCTCCCTGAACGCCCATGATTGGCTGAAAGCGCGCAGACTGATGTTATATGGTGGCGAAGATAACCTATGCGACACGACGCTCAAAACTGCGGCGGTAAGACTGAGAACCACGTCTGGGTTGGAACGAATGAATGGATGTACGAAAACTTATGGATAGACGTACGGAAGCTTCATGTGGCGCCACACTTTGGCCACCCGCGGAACCTCAGAGCTGCATACGGCTGGCTTCGTTGCATTTCCGCGGTGAAGAAACTAAACTGGTTGGCCCTAGCTGTTTCAACTCGCCTTGATAAGCGTGAAGCAACAGAATTCATGAATTTCTGCTTCAATTTCAATATTTCGCAAGTTATAACTGAACCCACGGGATCAACTTTCCATTCTTCTAATATTCTTGACCTCATTCTTTGTTCAAAGCCTGAGACTTTGAAATCGATCAACTACTTACGCGAAATAAGTGACCATAAGGTAATTCGCTGTACTTTTTCTTTGCATCTTCAGTCTAAATGCAAGCGACTCAAAACCTTATCACTTTACGATAAAGGGGATAACCAAAGTATGAATGCTGAACTAGAAATTTTTTTATTTTCCTTCCTGGTTGACTTTGATGTTCGCTCTGTTTCTGATAATTGGTTTCTTTTCAAACTAAAAATACAAGAACTTGAGGCCATGTTCATTCCTACTGTCACTTTTCGTGAAAACTCGTCTGCTCCTTGGTTTAACTGTTCTTTAAAACGCCTAAATTAAAAAAAGAGACTGTTTCGGAAGGCTAAGTCCACTGGGTGCAGCTTAAGCTGGGAGAAATTTTATTCCGTTGATAGGCAGTACAGAGTTCAAATTAAGAAGCAAAAACAATCATTTTATAACGTCGATATTGCGTGTATGCTCAAGAATGACCCTAAAAAGTTCTGGAAAGTTGTTAACCCTAAATCTGATACTGCAATCACACTTAAAAATAACGGTGGCACATTGGTTCAGGATGACGATTGTTCCATGTTTACGCAAGAAAATAGCTGAATTTTTTTCTTCTCTTCCCGCTATTCCTACACCCATGTCTGGATTTATGTTTGAACCCGCAGGCATCGATAAACTCATTGACAACCTTAAAATCTTTTCATCAGCAGGCATGGATAACGTAAATGCAAAAATTCTAAAAAACACGAAAGACTTAGTTAGCGTGATATTAGCTAAAATATTTTCACAATCTCTTTCAAGTAGTCTTCTGCCTGATGACTGGAAAGTGGCAAAGATAGTCCCGATTTTCAAAAATGGCAACAAATACTCCCTATTTAACTATCGACCCATCTCCCTAACAAGCGTATCATACAAGCTAATGTAGCATATTATCTACACCAACATCATTCAATTTCTGTCAGACAACTGTTTCATCAACCCATCCCAGCACGGCTTTCGAAAAGATATTTCATGTGAAACTCAATTGCATCGTTTACACACGACATACATGTTAACCTTGATTCAAGCATTCAAACTGACGCTATCTTCCTTGACTTTGCCAAAGCATTTGATAAGGTTCCTCATAGACGACTCATATACAAGCTTTCTAAACCCAACGTAGATTGCTCGATTCTGAACTGGATCATTACCTTTTAACTAACAGACAGCACTTGCTACCGCTAACCAGGCATCATCTTCTCTTGCTCCAGTCATTTCAGGTGTTCCTCAAGGATCGGTCTTCGGACCCCTTTTTTTAACTTACAATAATGAAATGCCCATATAATAACATCGCAATTTCGTCGTTTCGCTGACGACTGTGTCATCTATCGCCAAGTGAATAACCCATCAGATCACCTACTCATTCAAGATTACCTCAACCGCATCCAAGCATGGTGCAATACATGGCAGATGTGTCTCAACGTCCATAAGTGTAAGCTTGTGTTTTTTACACGTCGCTCTAAACCCTCTATCTTTTCCTACTCCCTTAAAGGTGCCCTGCAATGACATTTTTACTAATTTTTTAATTTGCACCAAACCTGAGCGCACTGAACGTAGTAACTTAATGACACTTTTCTTTTCTCGAATTTCGCTTTATTTTAAAAGTTAAAGGCAAATTAAAATTACAAAAACAAGCAAAAAATGACCTCCTTCATGACGTCCTTGGTTGCTTGAGTGGCCGGGAACTAGACGAGAAGTAGTGAGCTGAGCGAGCGCTCACGGCTGCCGTACTCCGTGTCGACGGCGCGAGAGGGCGCCACTGAAGCGTGTTCTGGATAGGCTGTATGTAGCGGGCAGCTAGAGCGGATCTCATTGCATTTGCTGTGCGATTAAACACAAATTCGGCATGACACTTCATTGGCCACAAACGACAGCAAACACAGGGTAAAGATCAGTTCAGAATGGGAGCCACTTCGCGCTGCCATACCGCGAAACGGCCAAACCGCTAGACAAAGCTGCCCACCGAAGGCCTTGGGAACGCTCAGAGCCGGTCGGGTCCCTCGGTCCCTACGGCCGCAGCGCCGCCGCGTACATCCGGGACCTTTCCGTGTCGGCGCCTGAACCCCTACAATGGTGCCTGGATCGCGTCTTCGACTGGTGTGTTTAGCGTCCTATCCCGCCCATACATCAAAAGTGGTCCCAATGTGGCAACAAATGACGCGATTGTCATGCTGTTGCCTGTCGCGATCCTGGCGGTTGGCCGTAGAAATGCTGGCGAAAAGCACGAGCGAACGCGAGTGTCGCTGCCGTCACGGCGTCCCTTTAGGCGTCCCAACTTCCGGCTACTCTAGCTTCCGTGAACTGTCACAGTGGAAAGCGACCTGCTGCAGAACAGGCGTCTGCGATTTGTACCACAACTGTTGGGACGCCGCCAGGGTCGCGACCGGCGACAACATGACACTTCTATGACGTCATCAGGCGGAAATCGAGGGACCACTTTTTTGGCCGCGGTAAACACACCAGTCGGAGACGCGTTCCAGGCACCATACCGCTACATCTTTCTAGTATGCGCCGCCTTTTCCACCGCTTGGTGGCGGGTATGTCGACGGATCATTTCTTGTTTCCGTACTTTATAAACTGCATTTGTTTCTTTTCTGATCTAAAATACTGAACAAAAACTACTTTTAAAAATATTTGAAACGGTTCGTGCCACTTATATTTTGTATTTCGACTAAAAAGAAGCTTTTAGCGGCTCTGACCTGTAGTAAGCCCAGGACCTAAGACGTCACATTACGCGCGCTTTCGGTACCGCGGGTCGCCCCCGTCGGTAGAGTAGGTTTCCGCGTCGTCCGGTTAAAATATGACGCACTGATATTTAGTTACTCTCTCCGTGCCCGCTGGCTTGCCCGAACCCCAAGAGACGTGGAAACCGCAAAAAAGGTAGACGCATAATTATGATTGCAGGGCCCCTTTAACAGCGTTCCTTTGGAAAAAAACTAATTCCTACAAGTATCTCGGAGTTCATCTTACAACCGATCTTTCCTGGGCTACTCATATCAGTCACACCATGCCCTCTGCTAATCGCTCTTTAGGTTTTTTGAGGCGCTACTTGAAACTGGCCCCTCCTCACATAAAAAAAGCTTGCCTACTCATCCCTTATCCGTCCTAAACCGGAATGCGCATCTGCTATCTGGGATCCGCACCAAGCCTACCTCATCAATGACATCGAATCAGTTCAGCGTCGAGCATTACATTTCATTTACTCAGATTATTCTTCTTCCACTAGCGTCACATCTCTTCGAACCCGTGCCAACCTCCACCTCCTCTCTAAACGCCACCGTTTAGCTAGGTTATCTCTTTTTCATAATTTTGTTTACAGCCCGTGCTTCCGATTATTATACATCGTTCTTTCTCTACGCCGCAACCGTCGCACGGGTCACAATCTTGATGTACAGCGACCAAAGGCAAGAACCACCACATTTCAGAACTCAATATTTTCACGTACAGCCTTTGATTGGAACGGGCTCTCCCAGAACATTGTAACTACTGATGACTCATTAGAATTTAAAGAATTAATACGTGCAATCGCGTTCTAGGTATATTTGTTGTGTTCTTTTGTGTTCGCATACTAATCTTCTTGATGATTTTTGTTTTACTTTACATGCATATTTTGCTTTTGTGACATTGTACCCTTCTTTTGTTGATGTTTGTTGTATGCCACCCCTTATGCAATACCCCCTATGGGGGTCCTTAAGGTATATAAATAAATAAAAAAGAAACAAATTTTTTTATAGGAATTAAGCCTTTTTCTTTTTTTTCTTTTTTCTCAGGTAAGTTCGCTGTTTGTAAATTTCACAAAAAAAAAGAAACACAAAAAGCACTATCTGCGGGCCACGCTTCACAAAATCGTAGCGTCATAGGTAAAGAAACCGAACTTTGCGTCGATTTAAAGAGCCTAGCTGGCCGCTATTTGGGGCACCGGTTAGAATTACCTCTGTTCTTGTTTGTTTTGCAATCTTCCCAGTTGTATAAAATCTTAGAGTACCTCTTTACATTTCACTGATCGCTTGCACGTTTGTACTTGTCTACAGAATAGGTTGTAATAAACTTCTAGGATAATTGAAAACAATCTTCTGTGTCTGTTCTCCTGCCCATTTGCAAGCACCTGCACGAGCACATCTTTTTACGCGTTTCCCCTATGTTATAAATTGGTTGATGAGTTTTGGGATGTCTTAAATAACTTTAAAATAACCAACCTTCCAAACGACACCCATTTATGGCTAGAGAATAATTAGCCGGACTATCCGAAGGGCGCGTTCAATTGTGCGGTCACGTGCCAGGTCGAAGGGGCACCCGTATCAAACGGGTACGATATCAAACGGGTGACTTTTCAAACGGGTACCTTTTCAAACGGGTACCCGTATCCCATAATCACGTTTGACCCGAACGGATCGACAAGTTTTTCACCCGTTCGATTCCAACGGGTCGACCAGTTTGCGACTCATTTAATTTTCAACTTTTTTTTCAGTAAGCGGGAGACATATTAGGAGGACACCCTAGTAAGAAGGGATGAATGGGAAGAGAAAACATGGGAAGGGAAGAGTGGGATAGGGAGAGTGAATTGAATGTCGCGTGACGCATATCACCCTGCTAAATTTAGGGGAAAATGAATTGTTGTATAGGTTACATGGTATAAGCTCACGTAACGTCAATTTCTTCCGTTAAATTTAGCGGGGAAACTGCATTGGTGTATACGTCATGTGATGTCAACTTCCTCACTAAATATAGTGGCAACATCAGATAGGTCATGTGATGTTGATTTCCCCGCTAAATTCAGAAAGAAAACTGAATTGGGGATTAGGGCACAAGACGTGGAATTTCTGCTAAATTTAGGAGCAAACTAGATTGACGTAAAGGTCAGGTGACGCCAGATTTCCCCATTTGGTGTCTAGGTCACGTGAAGTTTTGTCCTGTGGCGTCTATTTTTCCCCCTAAATTAAGCGGACAAGGCACGGACGGACTTACACAATTTTGGGATTGGGGGTAGCGTTTTAATAATTAAAAATGTATTACTGATGTTGATAATGACCCAATTACAATCAACGCGATCAATTTTTCTAATGGGCCCTTTGGCACAAACTACTACAGGATCAGTATTTTTTTCTGTGCGGTAAGAAGTTTTCGCAGAAGTGATTTGCAATCATTGAGCGCACGACGCTCAATTAATTTTTTTTGTCAAAATAGTGGGACCTGTACACAAATTACAACTAGCTCTGTGCCATCATTTGCAGAGAGCAATTTTAATTGAGAATTAGAGAACGGAATTTAGAGAGAGTCACACCAAGAAATACCGCCAAGCCGGAATCGTTGGCTGATCAGTGGCTCAACTTTGTAACCCACATTTATCGGTTGGTCTCCATTTAACTAGCTAAAACGGTCCTGGCAACGTTTTTCTTGCTTTACTAGTGTATTTAAAGAAAAAGCTTGTCCATCGAACTTCATGTCATTTACTGACGAAGCAGGAGACAAACGTCAATGTTGTAATCCTGGAGGGGCGTGAGTCCCAAGTTTACCGGCCCCCATGCGGGTCGTTGTACAGGCTACGTTTTTTTTTTATTTATAGCCATATCGTTCATAGAGACATAGGGGAACAGCTTTCGGAGTAATGTTACCAATATGAATAATATGCCTGGTGGCTGTCATTTTAGTATATCGAGTTGTTTGCATTGCGACCGGAAACGCACGACAATAAACTCCAGGTGCGCATCAAACAAAATTAAATTACAAGTTCCCTTTAGACTGCCATATAAAAAGCGCCAGCGCAGCACCAAGGCATTATACACTTCGCAGTCTTTTAACGGGTTTTACGATGTCGCCTGTCTTTACGTTGGTCGCCCTCCAGATTCTACTGGGATGTAGCGCAACACCGCATTACCCGGAGCTTAATCCTAAGCTCCAAATTTACCAAGACGCATCAAAGGTATGAGGAGGTACACACAGTTTCTCGCTGGTTAATAGGAAATAATTGAAATGAATATTCATGAAATATTTGTAACGAAACTTATTTCGCCCTTGAGCACATTGTTACTTGTTTCACTAAGCGTATTCGTAATGCAAAAGTAAACGGTCAGCTAGAACAATAGGGACAAAACACAGGCAGGGAGAAACAGAGACATACACACCGCTGACTATCAACTGTTTGTGTTTTGTCCCTATCGTTATAGCTGACCGTTTGCTTTCGCATTATGTACCAACTAGCTCATCTTCAGCCTGTTATTTGGTATTCCTAAATTGGCGTTTTAAATTGAATTGAAGTCATCTTTTTAGAAAAAAGTCCTAGCAGTTAATGTGTTTCGGGTGCAGTAAGGTGAATAAGAAGTCGACAACTTGAAGTATATTCTGGTAAGAAATATGGAGGTCTTAATTTTATTAACACCTGCTTTATTTCAAAACATCTTAAAAGGTAAGCTAATGCTGTTTGTGCAGGTGAGTTATGTTGCCAGGGGGCATAATATAGAAGGCCAATCCTCACGATAAGTGGGATAATTAACTGAACAATTTTAATTAACTTCTAGCATGAGTGGAAATAAACATAAGGTTACAATTAGAAACTTGCGGAGCGTCTTCAAAAAACCAACAAATTATTCAATTCTAGAATGATTTTGAGGCACGTGGGAATTGGGGGGGGGGGGGGGCGTTACCAAACAGGCGCAATGCTAGTGGCGGGAAAACGTGGATGATAATCTAATAATCCGCGTTTTCCCAGCGCCAGCTTGGCGCCTGTTGCGTGAAAGGTGACTGGGTGCACCCACGCCCTTCCCACGTTCTTCAAGTTGTTCAAAAACTTGATTTAGGAGTTTTAGATGACGCTCATCATGTTTTAATTGGAACCATTAGTTTATTCCCACCAATTAAGAATTTAATTAGAAAACTCTAGATAGGTATTCGGCTTATCGTAAATATTGGCCCTCTATACTATGCCCCCTGGTCGTATACCTCACCTGCATAAACAACGTTAGTGAACCTTTCAGAGAGTGTTTTCTTGTGGTACTAACTCTGCTCAGATTAAGAATCAAGCACCCTCTGCATTTACGTGTATTGGGTAAAAGCTTTTCTGATCTCGTCACGTACCGCTTCTTTTCTGAGTTTCATACAAGCAAAACAGTGTTCTGTCCTAACGAGCCTACAGCAGGAAGGTTATTTATTTCGAGTACTGAATCATGGGTTCGTTATTGAAACGGCCACCTACGCGTACAGGCGTTCCCGCTAGCTCAGACCTGGTACGTGCTGTACAGAAACTATGAGAAGGACCCGGCATTTGGAACATCCAAGTGTGTAAGGCACAATCCTCTGGAGTCGGAAAAGAATGGACACTATCGAACCTACGCTCAGTACGGAGAAAACAATTCGGCGTAAGTAAATGCTCTCTTGCGCTGATCTCTCTACCTCGCGGATAAGCAGCACAGTGTGCGGGAGCGCTCTTTGCAGCTAGGTAGTTTTTTCGAGACTAAGAAATAAACTTAGTTTGCTGTGGAGGCTAGTAAGGGATGACGAGATTTGTTTACTTTCTGTCTGAGTAACGAGTTACGGTTCCTCGCTCTATTTTTTGAGGAATCTATACAACACCAACTTTGTCTTTGCCTCAACTCACGCTGTGGCTTATAAGCCTCAAGTGAGCAGTTTGTAGAGGAGCGAACAAAGTATAGCCATTTTATTGTTTAAGTCATCGGAATTCCCAATTCTATGTAAATTTGTCCCTTCGCCTGAGACCAGAAGAAGAAAAGAAGGGTATCATCGAGGTTTTGTCTTATTTTAGGGGGTTTAGGTACACATATATATCAAGATTCACTCCAAAATAGTAAAGGGATTCCGCACTCAAGAATGAGGGTGGCTACCATCTTCTGAACAAAATCGATTCCAATTCCCACTATACACAGGGGAATGGTGGGATGGGATGGGGGAGAGACTGACGCACGCCAATGATACCGTCTTTCCAAATGTGTCGTGCCTCGCGAGAACAATGCAAGTTATATTATGGGTGTTTAGCTTTCAAGATATTTTTCAAAAATAGTATGGAAACCCAAAACCCAAAACACAACCGTTAAGCGCATGCGCAATGGCGACTACGCTTTTTGCTTGGGTGGGCAAAGCGCTTGCGTACATTATCCTTTATTTTATTACTTGGTTTCTAAATAAACAAATTTAGAAGCTTGCAACGAGTAAGGAATATTTAAAACAATACATCAGCTGGTACAAAGCAACTAACCAGTTAATGAAAGTTGTATCTTGTGATCATGAAACAATTCTGCAATTTAGCTGGCGTCAGTATTGTTGTCGTTTTTAGTTTTGCGCTTATTACACAATCAACGCAACTGCAAATTCTGTCAGGAATGTAAAATCAACAATTACCACCAAGGCATCATTATGAATAAATATAAAAATGTTTTCTTGAGCCGTTGAATGTAATAAAAATGCTGACTAAAACGTTAAAAAAACATTTAACCTTAATTTGGACAATGTAATGAATACGCAGCTTGCCATATCCAAATTTTAAAAACCAAAGACTTTAATTTTTGATGGACAAACGTTGACGTTTGTAAAGACTACAACTTTCCTGTTTCACTCCATGGACGAATATCATTTCTTTATTTCATACATATTTTAATCTGGCTGGCTTTTCTGCAGTAAAGAACAGGTGACGCTAGGGTCCACTGAAGGATATACAGCCAAGAATGTGATAAACCTTCATCCTGACGGCCGTAAGTATGCTTTCGCCGATTATGAACCGCTAGGTTGTTCTTGAGTAAAACTAAGTATATGAGAATTATTAAAATGTGCCTGCGAGGTTCGGTTAGCGCTAGTGTCTACGCGACTTAAAGTTTAAAACGTGAAGCACACAACAACCATGGTGCTTCGATGTATTCCTATACTGGAGACAATTGTAAGCAAGGCCACTGGCCACCGCCATGTCTCTGCGCGTGCGAACAAGCCCGTGCAATTTCAAGCTTGCCAAAGCTATGTTCACGAGCAAAGCTGCGCCTGCTTGCACCCATATGGCACCAGTCAGAAGCCGTGCTTGCAACTGTCTATACTTGGATTCTCTTTCATGGAAGCTTAATAAATTCTTGAAAAAAGTGTGAGAGATGAATTCTAGAGTATATTTATCCCGTTAATCTGGAAATCACGTTTGTTTTTCACAAAGATAAAACTAAACCAGAGAAAACACGAAAAACTTCCGACAAGTCGCTACGTCATTCCAAGATCTTTCGGCCGCGACGCGCGGGTCACTCGTGTAGACAACGCGTGAATTTGCAAGCTTGCCAGGCTTATTCCTCCGCACCGACACCAGTCGTCACTTCTTCTTGTGACCTTTTTTGAATATAGCAAAGAATTTGTGCATAGGTCTGATAGGCGCTCAAGATGCGAAAGAGCGGAGATTCCGAAAACTCTGGATATGACGTAGCGTTCTTGGGAAGGAACGTGACTTCAGCCGTACATTGAAAATGATTCGGTGCAACATCCGGGCACCAAATGAAAAAGTTATCTCGATTTTCATAATCCTGGAAGACAAATTAAGACGATTTGAGTGTTTCTATTCAAATTAGGAACCGCTTCGGCTTCCTCTTAGGTCCAAGAACAGCCGACGCTTAGTTCCGCTGAAGTCAAGGAAGAAGCGCCAAAAGGACATTGTGGCGCTTTTTGCGTCTGTGTTATTGGTTTAGCTTTAATAGCAACGCTATAAAGACAGCAAAAGACGTGGTCATGCACTTTTCGCGCATCTTGATTCGCTCCCTTGAATTGCAGCGTCGGCTGCGATAGGAATAAAGGTTAAACATGGGATCCAGTGTACACAGCGCGAAACTGCTACCTCCAATACGCGATCATCGTTTCTTTTTTCTATTTTTTTCTTTTTCTTGGAATGGGAACTTTGTCGTCGAGACTTTTACTGGGTGGAATATGTTCGTTGGGCGCACTCACCTAAGCGGTAGAGTATGGTGCCTGCCAATACATAAAAACGCCGATTATATTTTTGCCTTAAGAGTGTCTCGCAATCTACCCATACGGAGAGCTGGTAAACCAAAGGCGTCCGTTTGTGCATGTTAATTAAGGCACATAAAAAATTAAAAGCGTCTCGTGCATCAGGAAGGGCATAAGAGCAAGCACACGAAATACGGTCAAAGGCACAGTGCCTCTCAACCATTTGACCTACAATAGCATTACCGGGGATTGGGTTTAACGTTGTTGCTGTCTGCTTTAATTTGCTGTAACAATACTAGCGTTAGCTACACATCTAGCATACATTAAAATAAATGCATTTTTTCAGACGTATCTGGATAATGCTTATTTTTACTAGATATTCCACCCTAGCTGATGCATTTTATTTCCTAGTGAGTGTTTTGCTTTGGGCTCGCCTAATATACAGGCTGCTTTTGTTTAATATTTCCAGATATGTTTAGAAAAAGCCGTGAAGGCTACATTTATAAGGTTTGTGAAGGTGAGCTATACGGCCAGGGGACATAGTATATGCGACTAATCATAACGATCAGTAGACTAATTAAGTATTTTTAAATAACATTTTAAGTAATAAGATTAGACATAGTATGGTTCCACTTAGAAACTTGCTAAGCGTCGTCCGAAACCAATAAATTAATATATTTTTGATATAGCTTGAGCGCGTGGGAAGCGCAGTAGTGCGCTATGTCTACCACTCATGTAATAACTACAAAGTTGGGGCTATGATAAGAGACAAAGAAATCGCTCGGGCGCCTTGTCGCACCGGTAGCCTTGCTCATGCTGCACGAATGCTAACTTTAGAGCACTGCTGAGCTTCTCACGCGCTAAAAGTCTGTCTGAAAACTGATTTTGTGTTTTTCGATGACGCTCAACAAATTTCTAATTAATACCTTATGTCCCTTGTTACTCATTAAAAGTTAATTAACAAGTTTTAATTAACTAGCCGACTGATCGTTACGATTAGCACCCACCCTATGTCCACCTGTCGTATAACTCGTCTGCAAAACAGCATAAGTGTAGCTTTCACGGCTTTGTTGAAAGAAATACCTTGAGCTAAAAAATAAACAAAACAAAAGCATTGTATATTGTGAATATAAAATAAGCGCTTTTCAAACCGTATATTGCAGAAAATATCACGCTTCCTGTGTACATCTCTTTTCTGGATGTGAAAGAATGCGCAGTCACCAGGAACCTCTACGTCAATGGTACGACAATTTTTTTAATGTATGGGTTTGCTTTCTGTATCTGCGCTGCATGGAATATGCGAAGCAATCTTTATATATAGGTTTATATTTTTAAACAACATATCATCTTAAAGTATACCGTGAAAAGTACACTAGTTCGGCCTCTGCACGTGGGTTATTTATTCGGCTAAGGGTCATTTTATGGGGCGGGGGTGGATTATATGTGCCATATTAATTGTGATAACTACAGATCGTTTTAACTGCTGAAAATGACCCTATAGTTTTAATTACAAACTTGGTGAGCGTCATCGCAAACCACTAAATCAGAAAATTTAAAAAAGAAGCGCGGAGGTGCGCTAAAGTTACAACTCGTGCAACAGGCACAAGGCTCGCGGTGCAAAAACGCGGATGATAATATTGTATCTGTGTGGTTTGCACCACCAGCCTTTTGCACGTTGCACGAAAAGTAATTGGTTAAGCACACATCCGCGCTTCTTATGCGCACGAACCATTAGAAAATGTTGTTTACTGGTTTGAGGAGGCCCATCAAGTTTCTGATTGGAACCGTGGGATTATTTTTAATAAATATAATATTTAAAAAAATCTTAGGTTACGCAACTTGTAATAATCAGCCGTTATATTATGTACCCCTGGCCGTATGACTCGCACAGACAAACCGATTTGTGTACCTTTCGCGACTTTTTTAATAAATATGTTCGAATTAAAATTAAACACCCTGTATATAAGCCCTCATGTCAGACGAGTTAGTGTGCAGGCCAGCTGAGTGGATTTCTCATGCTGAACGGCCCGAGCCACTCAACGACAAACGAAACGTGCACAGCATCATGCAACTGGGGGTTGTATTTTTGAATCAATATTTTATATACATTCTAAACTGCGGGCGAAAAGGTGGCGCCGCGGCATTGTTCCTAAGGGACCACACCGCGGCGCCACTTGGACGACCCGACATTCAGCAAGAGTATTGAGTAAGCAGAGAGCGAAACTTTGAAATGTCTGTTACCTGAACTACTCCGTTGGTAGGTGAGCAAGTCATTACAAAAGTAGCCCTTTAGGAGCGAGGTTTGCCTAGTTTTTAGTCGCTGCAATGCCTCTAATAAAACAAGGTGCCATGCAAAATGATTTAGTTTTCGCAATCCCGGCGTAGGCCGGACCGGCCGTAGTAAGCTGTTTAAACAAATGTCAGCTAAGCTGAGCACCGTGCAACACACCACGCATCGTGGTACAGTCTGCGCGTACCCTTCTGCACTATTGACGGCAATGGAAAGCACACAACCACTTAATACTCTTTTGAAAGCCAGGGAAACATCAGCGACCATCTCTTTGCAGTGATGCCCACTCACTCCACTATGGAGAGAAGCGTTATTTGATAAAAAGGGGCGAGAACGACTTCTCATGTCAATTTCATTCACTCCAGTTACTGGTGAATATTGTCCATTAGTAATTTACAGATTTCAGTAGAAATTAATTCACTTTAATTGAATGATGGCAATTTTTGTAATTTTGAAACAATTTCGAATTCTACTGAAACGAATAGTTTTTTTACAATTCTCTAACGCTGGCGCCTAGTTCTATTTAACCATTCAGACATAAATACACTATGCACCTGACTCCGTGCCTTTCTGCCGACTTGTGTGACTTACAAAGCATCAACCACAACGGTTTGCGCACAGCTCACCAACAGTAAGAGCCACAACACGCACAGGGGAACGCAAAATGTGCCACATAGAAGTTCAAAGTTTTTATTCTTAGGATGAAGAGAAATTACAAAGATTATGATTTCATTGTGTAGAATGAATATTTTACAGCGGCGCATGTATGACATCAGTTTGAACTTCTATTTCACTATTTCAGCGCTGACAATCATTGTTGCCTCTCTCGTACGTTTTATTCACGCTGTCGGTTGAACCACATTTGCGGGGTTGTTGCAAACGTGATAGGTTTAAATTCCGTTTAGTTTCACGTGCATGTGATGGCTAAACCTTGCGAATCCGATTCGGTGTTGGGATTTAAACGCTACTGTGAGAGCAGCTTAACTTTCACCCTCTGAGAAGGAAAAGAATACTAAGAGCTACATTATTGATGCCGAAGCATTAACTCTCCCACGGAGCAAGCCGACCTCATCTGTTTGAAGCGCGCCAAACGGCACCTTAAATCCTTTCTCCAAGTGAAGCCAGCTCCCAGCTATGAAACTTCGCGAAAACCCTAGACAACTGTGCCTAGTTTCTCCGATCCCAAAGGAGCGGAGTAAAGCTGATTAATCTCGCCTTCGGTCCCATTGGCTGGCGCGCGTCGACAAGCCTCCCATTGGCCGCTGCGCACGGCAGTTTCAACGACCGCCGCGCCATGGCTTTGCGTGTCCGTGCCACGAACGAGCCTGTAACACGAAGCGTCCAAGGTCAGAGCTGCGAGGAGAGCTGGGAGAGCGCGCGCACGGCCGACGCAAATACGCCGCAAACGAAACACGGGAGCGCAAGAATGGCACGCATGCTTTCGCATTCACAACTCATAAGAAGTGCTTAGGTGTACTTCTAGCCTTTTGTTTCAGGAGTTATAAAATAACTGTCATGAATCATACTGTAACCTCATCTTCCTATTACACCAGTTTAAAATAGGCGAATCGAAATCCCAATATGTGGCGAAGGTAAGAGTCCGTATCGATCAATACACTGTTTACACCCAAACCGGTGTGTTTGCCCACAGCGGGTGTGGGCACTGCGCGTGCGCAGAAATCAGATTCGCGTGAGGCGAAGCATCTGCGCAGGCGCAGCGCAGACAGCAGCGCCACCGCAGTGGTGTGACGTCACAGAGCTGAGCTTGTCAATATGTACCACATAGTATACAAATCCTTCTGCGTCGTGGCAAAAACTTGCAACTTCGTTTCGGAAAAGTACTATCCTATCATTGAATGGGGTAGCATGAAAGAGAAAGTAATTTCAAAATAATTTCATCACGGTGTCACAATAAGGAACTTTTAAAGTACATCCTGTTTGCTAGTAATTCTAAGTATGCGTGATTAACAACTTTTGTAACAAGATGAGTTCTAAATGTAATTATAATGCCGTGTATTTGTGACCTAATTTACCCCAGTATAGCAGGTTCCTAGTAGCCGCACACACGGTCACTTCGTGGAAGCAGCTTAAAGCACGTACCACCTCACCGGAGACAGACGCTTATATAACTAAATACCATGACGGTGTGTTACCGTATTCACTGCGGACACTATTGCACGCAAGTTACTCCGACGAGTCAATTCACGTGAGAGAACAGGTTCAGAAACGCAAAGTGGGTAGGTTTTCCAACGATAAGATACAAAACATTTACTCTGGACTGAGAGCGACAACAATTGGGAATACGATCGCTGCAGGCAGCGGGCTCAAAGAACAAGAGAGGGACGACCTCCCGCGGCATCACACCCACACCACCATTGGGGCGCTATCACGGAAAGCAAGAGCGCGTTTACGAAGTGACATAGGCTCCCCTTTGCTTACAAACGTCACTATGCTAAAAGGACGATTTTGCTCTTTAGCATTTTGCCTAAGGTTGTGTACTTTTTACAATAATGGCCCCATTTATAGCATAATATAATATGCCTAAGACATCCCTCAAGTAAATATTTCTTAGGAACCATTAAATATTGTGCTTTGGTTGTCATTTCAGCAGTGCAACTGATAAAAGTTTTATGTAAGACTGCTATAAACATTTAGGGTGGAGGGAAGTGGGGCGAAAACAGAATTCACAATACATAAGCTTAACAGTGTTGCTACCCCGAACAAAATCACTAATATAAAAATAGTGTTGTAAACTAAAGGGCAAGCACAATACAAATCACGAAAGAACACAAAAAGGCGCACACTTGGTTCGTCCAATGAGCTACTTTTTAGGAGGTTGTTCAGCAGAGAGAGGTGCAACAGATGGGAATAAAGACGCGAATGCAGTTTGATGCCTTCACTAACTTTGTTTATTTTTGGCTGGCATATTTTTTATTACTTTCCTTTATTCTCGGAGATGTGTCCGTGTAACGCCGTATATTTAAAAGAGGTAAAGTCTCTCTTTACATGAATCATGCAACTTTTATTTCTAAAGGGAATAAAGCAACCGCAATTTACGTTTTTAAAATAGATTCAAGGAGGATGTTTAACACATACCTTTTAACCACGCAGAAGATGCATGCAGTGTCGCCGTTCCTGAGGACCAGCTTGGAAAGAGTACCACCTGCTGCGACTTCATTTACGACCTCCTCTGCGGTACAAACAAGCATCAGATATCAGACACCAGCTGCAAGAAGCAACACTGACAGAAACACAAGGACATTTTATATTTGTATCTGCCTTAAAAGTCAACTTCGCTCAATTAGGAAACTGGTGATAATTGCTTATATCAACTTGAGTGACGCTAATGACATTAAATCAAAAGGCATAAGTAAGAAAAATTGAAGGGAGTATCCTTTAATGCCCCAAGAATACAGTAGTTTAAATAAAGTTACTGTCTTTTTCTTTTGGGAACAGTAACACAAAAGTAAGTTTTTGTTTATGAAAGCTAAACGAATGTAACTTTTTTCAATCTCTTACTCAACATTTTCTTCATTACATCGTCAAGATGGATGAATATAGTCTATAGTTGAATTGAGCTCAATGAATAATAAAAATGTTCAAACATGTTTCGTGTGTGAATTTGTGAATTTTTGTGTTGACTGGTTTTTGTAAGAATATGCTACCTACGTGATGAAAAATACTTTACAGCCACAAGGGTTTTTAACTTCAAGGCAACGTGGTAACGCGACTGGACGAGCACAATCACTCTCCTGCGTTCTTCATGTAAGACAACGTCAAGGCCGGTACCAATCCCTCCAATAAACTCCGTCTTTTATCCCTCTCTGTTTTGCGCTCCCTCTTAAAACCGAAGTTGCTGGCATTTCATTTACGACAAACCGCGTGTTGAAATAAAATCTTGAAGCTGCAACAAAACACCAGAAGTAGGTAGTTTCTAATCTATAATCACCATCCGGTGTACAGTTCGCGGAGGCAAATCTCATTTAAAAATAAACAAAAGCATTTTATAGCAATTTTCGCACACAGCCCGCAACCGGCGCATTTGCCGCACCTGGCGCCTACACCGAACGAAAAAAAAACAACAAATATTGTACAAAGCATATCTTGAGAGAGGCTTGCTTTAATAGCTTTCAAAAAGGCTTTAATCATGCAAAATTTATATTTAACATGCTCTGTAATTCACATATTTCGTCGAGTCATAATTAACAATATGGAAAAATCAAATCCTTGCATTGAACGCACATAGAGATAGCCCGCAACACGTAAAATATTAACCTTTACAGCATGTGTAGTCCGCGAACTGAAGCGTGGAGCATCAAATTGTTGCCTTTCATTTTCGGTCTAAGCTATCAATATACTTTGCGTGACATGAGGATCAAAAGGTGATGTGATCTCTAGACAGCTGAAGCAAATTTGTCAATATACTCTAATTAATGTTAAGAACTGCGGCCTTTTCTTAAAGCCATGCGGTTGGCAATCGCAAGGAACTTGTATTCACGGCTACAGTGAGGAATACGAAACGGCGTGTTTCCGACGAATTGACGGACTAAATGAGGTTGATTTCATCGTTGAGCATGCAAATAAATTAAGATTTCTTGCATGCAGAGCAATGTAGATGATATAGACAAACATGCTAAAACTATAAGTGGTCTGGCATTCCAGTACTGATTTAAATTACAATTAGGATAATTCACATTATTTTAATCATTGCCATTTCTTCCAGTCAATAGCCGCGTGCCTCAGGGCTTTCCTTTACGGCATATTTTGTTTCTTATTGATGTCGATGAGATAGCAAGTGCATTTCGTACCTCTGTTGAAGTTCGTCCCATCGCATTCAATTGCCTGGTGTTTTATAAACGTTAACTTACGAAAAAAACAAACGTCATAAAACGAAAGCATATTTAGTAAGTATGATTGCAGTAAGAACAAGTTTATATAATTAAGAAAATTAAGTGTTCGCTCGTTGTAGTCGCGAAGAAAATGTCACTTTCTCGAAGTGCGTTTTTATCGTCCAGATCCCACAAAAGAAAATTGATGATCATGTGCTTCATTAAATTGGCGAAGCAACTGACGTGGCCGGTGTGACTCTAAGGTTACGATCGGCAATTCTTGAGAATGAGAACCAGCCGTTACTTTTTAAAGGCTTCAGTAAGCTGACCGGATTCTCATGAAAGGCTGTACTTTTGCCAGGGGCAGATACAGAACTCCGTTTTTTTTTTTTGGGGGGGGGGGGCGGAAAATTTGTAAGGATACTATTTTCCCAATCTTTCTCGCGCACCGGGGGGGTCCACCCATGTCAAATTGCCCTCCGAGAAGGGGGGAGGGGGGTCGACTTGGTTTGGGGGGGGGGCGGCTGCCCCCGTCGCCCCCCCCCCCCCCCCTTGGATCTTCCACTGACTTTTACAGAGTTTAGTCTACCCTTGTACTCCCAGGCTAGACAATACCATGTAGCTGGCTCTGCCCGGTCCTGGACGGGTGTGAGCTGTGCTCTCCTGAAGGATGTCTGAGAGTTCTCAAATCCAATATCATAATCAAGCTTGGGAAGTAAACTCGACGTGTCGTCTTTAGCTTACAAGATCTTTTACTTCTGGCTTGCCTCCAGCGCTACTTTTGTTCGCTGAAAGCATAGGTTTCTACGGGCTTCATGTTGTTCTTGGAGACGTCCAAAGCGTAGAAAGAACACATTTTGCACTTAATATTTTCACACCTCTAGCCGCCTTCATGAGCCTCGTTGAGGGCACAGGGGCGTCTATTAATGTACATGTCCCCTCCATCTCCACCTAGTAAGGCAGTGACGGTGTTTTCGGATCACATTCAGCGTTCTTCGAGATTCCCTCCAGTACACCGGCTCACTGATTTAGATAGGCGATGTGGGCTAGTTGGTGCATGATGACAAAAGGGAAAACAGGGCGCAAAACACGAAGACAGAGTAAAAGTGCACACATGACAATTATTGTCTCTAAACTGAAAATTAAATAAGAGCATTATTGGAAACATTAAACACGTGCTGTGTGTTGCTTTGGGTGTCGACCCACCCTCAAAAATGTTGATATTATTGGCAAGGACAGAAATCGAATGACTAGGGTAATTTTAGAAGCATATGCGATTGAAAAGTGGGATACAAAGTGCGTCAGGCAGACGTCGCTACATTTACACAGCAGACATGTTGCCTTTCTAGACGCATGTTGTACGAAGCAAGGTTCTGCGCCAACGGTAAGTGTCGGGAACTTTGATAACCTTTTGATATGCATATCGGACGAGCATGGATGTAAGACGCGTTTGTTTTTTTGCCTATTTTGCTTCTTCTAAGGCGCAGCGTTAAGGAGCTCTTGTAGCAGATTAGCAAGTGTCGGCGTCGGTGGCATCGTGACAAAAAATCCTGATTGGTCCATAGGATCATGACGTCACAGCCTCATTTCTTCCGGCGGGAATTTCAAAACAACCCTCGACGGTCACTTGAAACTCGACGTCACGCGTGTAATAAATGTAATTAAAAACATGACGTGTAGTGCGAATTAAAGGCCACCGCATGTCTCAAATAATTTCAGTTTATAAAGTAAAAGGAAGATTTGAAGAATTTTATGCAGAATTCGAACCCACGACCCTTCGGTTGTGAGCCAGACACGCTACTAACTCGCCATGTCGAACTTTTTTTATATCTTTATTCAACTCGCCATGTCGAACTCAGTATCTGCTCACTGGCAGGAAGAGCCTGAGAAGTGAATAAGAAGGCGATGTGAACGGGACACGATAACCTTATCACGTTCTACTCTTAAGGCGAAGCTTTAGCGTCCTCCAACTTGTGTTTTAAATTTTCAGTTTAACGTCAGCTCTTGTCCTGTGTGCACTTTTACTTTGTCCATGTTTTTTGCGCGCTGTTTACCCTTTTGTCACTGATTCGTCCAGACGTCGTTTTGCACGGCCACGATCTACGTGCAGCCTTTCGTGCTCAATGCAGGCTGCTCGCAAAAAAAAAAAAAAACTGCGTTGTTAAGGACCGCGGTTTGTCCTCTAAAATGGCTTAGCATATTTCCATAATCAGCCGCGCCTGCAGATTTGAGAAAGTAGTTTTAAATCGTACCAACATAAACCTAAAAAAAAAGTGTTATATACTTGAATTTTTTTTTTCAATGTTCGCGCGATTATTTGTTTCTATAAAGTGCAGCTCGAACGGGGAAAAATAATATTTCATTTGACACGCTGAAACGTATACATGATATACGTATACAACTATTTGTAGGCTGTTATCAGCAATATTACTTTTCCAAGTCGCACACGTGGTGGCAGCAGAATATTCCAGGTTTTCAGTCACCATACCTCCTCTCCAAATAAATAGCATCCCCAGTTATTGCACATGTCAAAATTATTGTGAGCCTTAAAACGACGCAACGGGTGCAAATAGTGTACAGGTTAAAATATATAAAACTGTGCTTTTGGCACGTTCATAATTTCATGGGTCCGTGTTTGGTCTTCAATTGTCAAAAACCATATTGTGTGTAACTTGAAAGTGTGGGGTACTTTCTTTTTTATAAAACAAATAAACAGGCCGTTTTTAGAAACGCGAGCTAAATCGCTCCTGCGAAAACTAAGCATCGCACAGAAAAAAGTTGATGCCATAGTTGTATGTGTCAAAGGGACCATTAAAAATAATTAGCGTTCAATGTATTTGGGCAAGTAATACATTTTTAATAAATAAATTGTTAATTCTTCATTCAAAGGTAGGCTTTTCAATTAGAATATCGCTGTGAATATACGAAAACTACTAGATACACCCACATTAAAATTATATATGTGACGCGTAGCATTTTGCGGCGTTCGTAAAAAATGCCAAATTTGGAGGCGTTTTTGGGTTTCGGTCTTTTAGCGGAACGGAACGCCTCTCCGCGCAAAAAATGCCGCCCCCATGTTTTAAACGCGCAACGCCCGTGCGCCGTCACGCATCGCACGTAGAAGAGGCTAGGTAAAAAAGCATCCGGACTGTTACATCAGGTTTTCCTCTTTGACGCAGTGCCAGTTTGAAGACACACACTTACGTGCGTCTGTTGGATGTGTAGCATTCGCAGGAGCCCTTTTTCCCTCGTTTCCGGAAACACCCCTCTATTGATCCCATAGTTTACACCTGCATTATACGATACTGAAAAACAAACCAAATAATTAATTACGTGTTAGATTCTAGTGTTGTTTGGCCTCAAGCCTTTTTGAAAACGCGCAGAATGGTTCTAAAGCAACAATAATTGTTTGTATTAAAGTTGTTTTGCTCCAAAATGCGAGTCGATTTCGCCTGTATGATTAAATGCGACAGGTTTTCTGCGCACGTGGATAGCTAGTTAACGAGCTTAATCATATCTACTGCCTTGCTACTATCAGTCATTTTTCTAAAGGTTGAATCCGCGGCTGGACCGTTGAAAACAGCAGTGCAATGTAGCGCGCCGGATGTGCCAATAAATTCCCGAGAGGAAAAATTTGCGCGTTGTCTGAGTCCTGCCGCAGTTTCGATCTTAAGCGCGAAACCCATGTACGACGAAACCGTCCGATCCGACGTCCGATCAGGCAATACGACGGTCGGAGGCGAGGGTTTCAACGCTCTCCGGTGCTACGAAAACCCTCGCCCCCGAAGGTCATTCCGGCGGTTCGTACGTCGGATCGGACGGTTTCGTCGTACATATGTTTGGCGCTTTAAGCGAGCGGCCTTCCCTGCTCGGGCTCTTCAATTGACCGCTACGTCATGGAGCAGATTTTCTCCTGCCGCCAGGACTGGGATTACACAGATTAGAAACTGTTCGCGTGCTTTGTACGAGTTTGATGAAACCCGTATAAACAGCCCTCAGTGAGACTACCTCCTACCATAAAAAAGTAACTCTTGGTTTTTCTAGTTTGCTTATATCGACTTTCTTTTAAGGATAGTTTCGATCGGAAGCATATAACAGACTGGCTAATTATGTTACTGGACGACTATACTTTTTTTCACCTCAACTTGTGCACCGGCGAATTCTCCTCGAAGAGAATTGTATCAGTGCGCCAACCAACCAGAGTGCAGGGTGTCCTTACCCGGCACTGCCACTGGGAGGAGTCAGAGTGCATGTTGACAGTGATTCAGCCAGCAACTTGCAAGCAGGTTTGTGGCGTGCGTATTCGTACCGGTCGCTCGCGGAGGATCGGACGTCTCTCAATGATATCCACAAAGACAATACGTAGAATAATAAAACAGAATGATAAATTACTAAAAGAAAACCGAACATGCAAAAGTACGCAATTGAGTCGAGCACGTCGAGCATTCGATTCCCCGAATACAACAACAACATGACGTCACCGGGTTAACCGGACGCGTTCGTAAATTCAACACTCCTATGACGTGGCGCAAAAGAAGTAGAGAAATATACACTCTGGCTGCAAGTCTTGCGCCGTTTAAGTGGAAAGTTTGACGGTACAATTGTTTTATTTGAGAAAATATGTTAGCCAAGTCAGGAGTGCTGCGTTTATTAACAAAGCAATTCCGTTTGTGAACTACTCGCTCTTCAGTGAACAAGCGAACGCAGTCACTGCAGCCTTAGTTACCTCCGCAGCGACTGCGTGCGATTCGTATTTTGAAAAGAATCACACCAATAAATTTGGACATCTTGAAAATTATAGCTCAAAACATGCTACATTATAAACCCTATTTAAGATGGCTAGATTATTACGATTACGACGCTCGCAGGGAACTTTTTCTTTGTAGGCATTTATTGTTTATATTTATTTCAAAAATGGCAGAGGAACGCTTCGTGGTGGTGCGACGGTGACTGGCCAATGCGCGGCCTGTACAGGTGGAGCCTCCGGTGCACAAGATGAGGTGAAAAATAGTACAGCCTTAGTACAGGGTTTCTCGGATTTTCCGAAGGCAAAGGAGGTGTCGAGTCTGAACCTCGACCACCCTGCTGTAACTCCACAGGACAGAAGTATTTCTTGTTTCATTTTCGAATTTTATTCTTTGGGTTCCAAGAGTTGCATAGTTTTTATGCCAGTACAGATAACTGAACTAGCTGTTTTAATAGCGATGCCCATTGGTTATTTGTGTTTTTCTGCCATCATTTAGGAGTAAACAACCTGTCAGTTTTGTGTATCCGTAACAACGCTGGACAAAACTGTATAAGGAAGACGACCTCGTCAAAAGAAATATTTAATAGAATAAATTTGCGAAAAATATTCCAATTACAGGTTAAATTGAATTTAAAATTAAAACTCTTTATTTTTTTCCTAGTAGGGCATGTAGGCAAAAAAATGTAAATATGATATTACTTAACATCCTTCTTCTGCAGCTACAACAGAATGGAAAACACAAAAAGAACATACACAATATTGGTATTTATAGTACGAAGCAGAAACATATAAAGTATGGTTAATAGGTTTTTTGAAAAAAAAACGAAGCCATCAGTTTATTTATATTGTCGTCATTCACAACAGTCATGAAAAACTTAAAAAAATATTGAACGTATATATTTCCAAGTTTATTCAGGGTGTTTATAATTAAGTTAATCGATCTAAAACTGGGGTATCATAGCCTCAACATCTGATAACCATTGTTTCAGAAATGCGGCACAGTCACATGTTCTCACAGCAAGTATCACAAACTGCTTTCCTGAGCTAAAAGTTTGCTTTTGATATTAACGAATTTCCGTTACTACTCAGGTATTTCCTGCACGCGTAAAAAAAAGTGTATATATCGTATTGCTTTGGAATTTCAGAATACTTACTTTATTAAAAATGACTTATAAGTATACAAAAATACTTACTTTAATGTAAAGTTGGCTGTCTCGGTATTTTGGTACCAACAACAGGCTCCGTCTTATTAAAATTGTTTAAAGTAAACTCTTCTGCACTCAAACCCACGAACTGGGTTCGAGTTCTTCACCCACCTTCTGGGAGGCCTCAACTATGAAACATATTATTTATCCGGAAAAACTACCATGATCAATGTCCAACCTAGTGTTCCATTTTGTTTTTGAGTATTTACCACTCTACATGACATATTTACTTTGCGATGAGGCTCATGTCATTTCAAAAACAAATTGTTTAATATAAAACAAGGGCGCGTCAGCATTGCCTTATTAAGAATTACATTTTGCCAGAATTTAGTATGATAATTGCTTATGCTCCACACACCGTACACAACTCGTTGATATTACGCCAAAATATTCAAATATGTTTTTTTTGTGCACAATTCGTAATATCGTTTAGTTCAGTATAAGTTAATTTTTAGGTCGATTTTCTTTATTTTACGAAGAGATGTTAGTACAAGCGCCAGCAATATGTAGTCAATCCTCTAGATTAAGAAATGTAGTCATTATAAGAATAAACAATTCTTTGACTTTGATCGTCAAATATTCAGTCAAGTTTTCTTTCACACCAAAAAGTGCACCTGAACAAATCGCGTGCACATGGAAATATAAATTGGGTTCATTGTACCCCAGTATTACAGAACGGGCACAACCATTCCATTACAATTCCATTCCTTGGAATTAGAATTTTCTGCACTTCCATCCCTTTCAACTCCTCGGAATGGAGACAGTGGGCTTATTCCCACTCCTGGAATGACCCAACTCCCCCATTTCACACCTCTAATTGCTAAACGCGAAGATTTGGCCATTGACGGCCACATTGTGTTACTGGAAAAAGCAACATAAAACTACTCAAGTTATCAAACGGGGAGACGTGCAATATAACATATTAAACGGCTAAACTACGTATCACATGCTATTGAAAAAAACAACACTGAGGTTCAGCAGAAGGGACGAGAAATACCAGATTAATTATTTTATGGTTGGTCACACGTACTTTTGCTATATTAATGGGTTGTACAACTGGCCTATCAAGCCGCTTGTGAAAGTTGGTACCTTCGGTCCAACGTCTGTGCACTGTTCGCCAAACGGAAGTTTTGGGGTGTGTTATATGTGACAAGGAGTGTAGTATACACCCATTTTTCTTAGAGCGGAGTGCCACTTGACACATCGATCGTGCGATCAAGCGTCTGCTGCGGTTCGCGGCTGGCGAACCACAGCAGACGCCAATAATGAAAACCATCCATGTTCTTCGCAAACGTACGGTATACCCTACACGGACACATGATTAGCTTGTTGTTTGTTTGAAAAGACCTTTAGGCATGTCTTGTTCGTGCATGGCTAAAAAGTTATCTTGCTCTCTGCTTCGAACACTTGCACAATAGCACTGCTAGTGCGCTGATGGAAGCGACGCCGCGTATTGCAGCCCCAAAACTCCGTGCATACCGGCAAGAACAGAAAACCGCTGACAAAGTGGAATCGCCATACGGCGCCAGCAGAAGGGGCTATAGCACCATATAATGTGACCTGCCTTAAAACGTAAACTTTGACGTTTGCTGTACGATTCTTGCGATTTCTCAACATGTTCAGTCCAATTCTTTACTTTTGTTCCACGCAAATTCTTTACTTTGTTCCACGCTAGAAGATAGCCTGGTTCAATACAGGTAGTCGAACCGACATGAATGCGGTTCGGTTAGGGTTCGGTTTCAGTAGATTTGCAATTTGTTCCGGTTCGGATTTTGATCAGTGATGCTTTCGAAATAACGGTCCGGTTACCGCTCCACCAAGCGCGAACCAGTTCAAACCGGTTCTTAAAAAAATTAGGTCCACAGCTCCCGGTCAGTTGTTAAGAAGAAAAGGTGAATTCAACACAACATCATCCGCATTAAACAAATTAGGTCACCAGAAGCCGTTCTGCAAAATAGGAACAGTAAAACAAATATTTGCTTAATTTCGTTTTGTGATCCTGAATTTTTAACGCAAACACCGTTGTATAAAATATTCAAAATGATTTACAAGCACTTGGTAACTACCAAAGTACGGTACTCACATGTGAAGTCATTCAGTCAGCACCCACAATAACACCGTGGCGGTAGCACGAACCTACTCGCAAACTACCCACAAAGACAAATTAGCCGTTTAGTTGTTTGAGACAGCAAGAGTTTTGTCTGCCAGATTATGGCGACATTGTTACTCACTGTAGATGACAAAAGTAGCCGGTGCAGTATGACTGCTAGCCTCGGATTTTTAACGGGCACCACGCAGTACTGATAACGACCGCAGGCCAGTATGATGCTCATTAAGGTCGAAACGGCAAACTACCCACAACGCACGCCCGAACACCTTGCTCGAACGACTCAGTTAAAGAGGAGCAATACTACGAAGGCCTGTCGAAAGACATATAAAACAAAACAAAATGACATAAAAAGACAACGGGCGACTTGCTGTTTCTAGAAAACTCACACAAAAAAAAATGTTCTTCAAACCGCGTCTAGAGCTCTTTGCGGCCGGCGTCCCGGCGACCGGCGCCGTAGTGTCGTGTTCGTCCCGGTTTTCGCCTCTTGACGACTCCACATTTTGCCACCGCGGAACAGAGGCGCCGACGGACGTCAACTCAATGTTGTTGTTTGAAGTTTACATTTGCTTTCTCCTTCCTTGAGAAATATTGCTTAGCATCAAGTAAAGAAAACACATCCACACACACAAAGAATAGACATTTAGCCTCTCGGAGTTTGCGACATAACACGATGGACGCTACGAGCTACACGAGCCAATCCATAGATTGTAGCTCGTCTCGTGACTTTGCAGTCCCCGCATCGTTCCGCCCGACCGGGAGGGCACATGACACCCTCCAAGTTGTGAATTGGTTCCGGTGGCTCGTAGCGTCCCTTGCCGTTCATCGTGACGTGAAACAAAGCATTGAAGGGTACGCCTTCACACTTAATCGCACAACGCCGATTCATTCTACACATTGACGTGCAATATAGTTATTTATTTTATTATAACGGAGCTATCTCCATATCGTTGCTGCCGTTTGTTTAGTCGAAACAGCCGCTAACACCACCGGAAGCATGCGGTTTAGAGGAGCTCCTTTTAGCGGACGTCATTTTAAGGCAGATTCACACGACGGACTAATCCTCGGACGGATTGATCATGTGACGCCATGTCCGCGGCTCGTACGTCTCCCAAGCGCATCCACACGAGTGGAGACGACGAGCAGATGCCAGCGAGGACGGACCGAACCTGTTCGCCACCTCAGAGTGCCGCGTAACTCCAACATGGCACCGTTGTGCCGCTGTCCAAGAGAGTAATCGACGTTTGCTACCGTGATAAAGAATCGTGCGTCACTGTTACGTGCAGATTGAGACAAAAACCCGTCATAGGCTTCGCGCGAAGCGCCAATAGCTTTACTAACCCATGGCATGACAATGACATAGGCATGGTCCTACTCGAGCTGTGTTCGGCGTAGAAGCGACGGAGTTCTGGGCTCGCGGAGGGGCGTTTGGAGATGCCTTTGCGCACTCCGCGCTCGTGCACAACACTCAAGTACTTACACCACTGCCACAAGAAAGGTCTTGCTCGTTAAAAGCCTGTTTGGAGGTGCAGGAATTATCGCGGCGTGCCAGGCGAGTTTTGACGGGAGCTTCTTGATACGGACGTAGAGAAGGGTACCAGAACATGCGTCGCGTCGGCCGGACAAAGTTTGTGCAGTTTCTTTCACTCGTGGAACCAAGAATCAAGCGACAATATGAACCGGCGAGCGCACAAAGAATAACGATGCGCCATTTTAATTTAATCATGCGAAACAAAAAACGAAACCGTTGTACCGTTGCCAGACTAAACGCCTTTTCAAGTCAACCATCTGCCGAAATTTCGCGAGCGAGAAAGGCACTCGACTTTATCAGTCCGTCCGTCAGCGGACGAGGCGCGGATTGGAGGAATCGGTGATATAACGGCAATGTGCTGCACGGTTTGCGGGCAAAAATCGTGATTCGGTCCGTCGTGTGAAGCGGCTATTACCGACAGAAGTTTATCGAATTAATTTATAAAGAAACCCAGTATAGAGAAAATTGCGCGAGCTTCCTTCTAGCGAATTCGGCCGCCGCGAAACGGCGTGTACGGCTGGGCCAAGTGGGTTATCAGTTGTGCAATGAGCCACTATATTGTCGCTGCGAAGCAGCGTAAACGAGAGGGCCGGCTGGGTTAACACGCGCCCCAGTGATCCCCGCGCAAGGGAAGGGAGCCTTTTTTAACCAGCGTCCCCTTTTAAATAAACCGCGTTTCTCTAAACTGAAGCTCCACTTTTTCTAAATCGAGCTTCGATAAAATATGCCCGTTCTCTAAAACGTGTTTCGATGAAACGGCGTTCAATCGACCGTCATAAATTCGACTCCACTGTCGCAAATATTGTTTTGCTTCTCGCCGCCTCCTGCAGATAAGGCGCGGCTCATATTTTATTCCGCCGAACCGTTACCAATGCACCGGTAACCGCCGCATAAGATTACGGTTCCGCCCCGGTTCGGGTTCAATATCAAATGTCTGATTTGACCTTCAGTTTTGTTCAGTTCAGTTTAAAATAACACTTTTTGTTCTGGTTTTTGGTTTGAGCACAGTCCGATATTATGGTTAAAATCTGCCTGATAATCGCGCACAATTATAACAGCCCCTTTGTCGCGTGTCACGCGGCCAGGAACGTTAATCGTCTACAACTATTCGTGTTTGGTGGCTTCACGGAGGGCGCGCCATTTTCCTCCTCGAAGGAGGATAAGCCAGATTAGACAATCAAGCCGTCATTCACCTCCGGTGCACTGATGCTGTAGCAACTTTCCATGCGCTAGCGAATTGCGCCATCAGCACATCGTGCCTAAATGAAAATCGACATGGCTTCCATAAGAAACGAGCCCATTCCATTCCCACACCCTTCAGGGCAAAAGACATATAATTACATTCCCCCCAGCGCTGCCGCCATTCTATTCCCATTCCATACCGGGGTCGCGAAAGTGCGGATTCATTCTGCAATCATTCCAAATCTGAAGTGGCAATTCCGCAACGGTGATGTACAGGTGGCAGTAAAATTTTGCGGGGCACGGGAGTGGCAGCCGAGAAGACTGGCTGCTTCTTCTCACGGCGCGTTGCCGCTATCAAGATTCACACTTGGCGCATGGGCTTCCTTTTTTGTTCGTGGTCATGTTTTTTTTTCTCACTTCTGTTCGACCCCGAGGAGATAACAAGGGCTGGCGCAAGGTGCCGTTAAATGTTATATGTAGCATGTGTGAGCTCCGACACATATCATGGTGGCCGAGGCAGACGAACGCCATGACGGCTGACAAAGAGGCACCTTGTGCCGGTCCCGGTTATCTCCTGCACGTCGGGCGGAAGCGAGTGAAAAAACATGACTGCGAGCACGAAAGGAACCGCATTCCCAAGGTGTGAATTTTGAGAGCGGACGCGCGCCGTCAGAAGCACAACACTCATTTCGGATGACGCTCCCACGCCCCTAAAACTTTTGCTGCCAACTTTACTCACACGCGGCTATTCTGAACGATGAACACAAATGATTTGCATGGAATGGGAGTGAAGGTTTTCTTTAAAACATAAGACATTTTCTTTAAGATAATGTTGGCTTCATTCAATTTTACGTTTCTTGATGCATTTTCTGTGCAACTGTAAGAGAAACAGCCTTTTACCTGAATGTGCGCGGTCGAGCTTTCGGCTTTTCGATGGCGTCTGCCATGCTAGCACCCTTGGCTGCCAACACGTAGGATGCTTTTACTTGGACCAAGCATTCCCTTGTGGTCTACGATGCAGCCTTCACAAAGAAGTGTCATAGTTGACAAAGTTCATGTCACCGTGGTACTGGCATGCTAGCAGAGGTTTATGAGATGTGAGTTGTGAATTTTATTAGATCGTGTTTTTGTTGTGCTAAGATAGCGAAAACTGATACTCCGCCGGCACCTTTGCAAATGCGTTATATTGTGAACAAAATGTAAGGGCGCCAACGAGCTGGTGTACATTGCACGTGGTTGAAAAAAACCCGAGACTGCGGGTAAACGACACCCCTAGTGAAAAGAGTCAATTGTATGAGAAATTTCTCATGTCCAATAAACACATATGAATCATACAAGATATATAAGAACATATAAGAACTATATAAGAACTATATAAGGATTACATAAGATATATAAGAACCATATAAGAAACATATAAGAAACCTCTCAGAAGTTTCTTATAAGGTGCTTGTATGTTCTTATATAGTTCTTATATGGTTCTTATATGGTTCTTAAATGTTCTTATATATCTTGTATGATTCATATGTGTTTATTGGACACGAGAAATTTCTCATAAAATTAGAATTTTCAATCGGGAAAACACTAAAAAGTCTCTAACACAGCTGAAATTTTTATTTTCCGAAACCTTGTTATATAGGCACTTCAATACAAAAGAACAAAAGGGGAGAGGGGGAGAACCCCAAAGAATGCCACTTTCCACCAACGTAACCTCTGACTTGTGTTCGGGTAGCGTTATTGTAGCGCCAAAACAATCTACTAAAACCTCATAGTTCCTCGTTCTTTTTCCCTAAGTACTTTTGGCACTGTTTCCCTCTTCGTAACAATGAATAACCAACTCGCCCAATTTTAAACGGTGTTACACCCTCACGATGGCGCATACCATGTGTGAGGCGCGATGAAGACATGTCGGCATAATACACCTCTTGCCTATACAGGGTGTTTCAGCTAAATTCTGCCAAGCTTCACACAAAGACGGTGAAGGCTAAGCGTGCCGAACCAACGCAGTATTGATCACAGTCCTACTGAGCAAAGCAATATTTTCTTTACGATGCACCGCACTGGCTAATTAGCACAAATTAATCAGCTAATTTATTTTTAAATATTAATATGTCGCAAACCCTCTAATGCAAATGATGCGCAGCGTTTTGAGATGCATCCCATTGTGTCAGTTATATCAACGTAGCCCTCATGAGTCCATTTTTAAGGGATAGCTTTAAGGGGCTCGCGTCACAGAAAAGCCGGCGTCGGCGTCTGTGTCGGTGTCAGCGTGGGTGGGACCGTAAAATTGTAATTGGTCCATAAGTAATTCATTAACGTTAAAGAGAAAATTCGAAGTATTTTAGGCAGAGCGCGATCAAACCCACGACCCTTCGGTTGTGAGCCACACACTCTAGCGACTAGGTCACGCAGACGCTTTTAATGCCAAAGCATTAACTGTCCCAGGAAGCGAACCGACATTATTAGGTTTTGAAGCAGAGCCAAGCGTGCACGTTCCTTTGTCCCAATGCAGTGAAGCTTGTCGTATGTGGCAGAAATCTGATGGATAAGCTCCCATTGCCTGGCTCGCGTCATAGTTTTAAGGAACGAGGCTCCGATTGGCTATCGCGCGGCGCAGTTCCAAGGTACGCCACAGAGAACCCCTCTTCATAGCGGCACACCGTACGCAGGGCCCCGGTCGTGGGCAAGAGGGAGCGGTGGCCGCAGAGCCCGCGCGGGCAAACTCCGGAGAGGCTGCACGGCCAAGCGCAGCGCGGCGCGGCCACTTCGCGAAAGCGAGCGCTTGGCCGCCGGCCGCTAGTAACATGCTTCGTGGTGCCTGTTTCAACAGCCGGCGTGTAGCGTCCCCGTCTACGCGACATAAAGGAAGCAACCGGAGCGACTTTGCAAACAGATCAGCCTACCACCTTGGTGGTAACATTATATAGGAGGTAAGACGCGGCAGAACCTGAACCTGCGCCGCCTGTAAGCAACATACATCCGCCGGCGTAAAGGGCCGCACAACACCGAAAAAAAATACTGCAAAAAATAATATCGATTGACTGAGATCGTCTCTATTGGGAGTTTCCAAATAGGATCAAAAGACCACATCCTGTCGACATTTTTAAAAAAAAATTGACCAAAACATATATTTTACTTGTGCAATCGCAAAAACATATTCAAATATTTTTTGCAGAAAATAAAATTTCTTTTGAGTAACAAAAATCACAGTCGCTGCCGGTATACGCGCACATTTTTGCGACTTGCGTAGAACTGTCCCTTTGGATATTTATAAAAAGAACTGTTGTCGCCTTAGGTTATTTTTGTTTTCTCTTTCCTTTTTTTGTGAAGGGACTATACATAAAGCAAAAGGATGTAAACATGTATTATCGATTACTAAGCAATCTAGAGCTTTAGGAACGCGGATCTTAAAAGACTGGCAATAAATTTTTTAACATGATTTGGACGCGTTTTTTTATTATTTGGATAAATTGTCTTTAAAATTGAAAACGATAACCTTTCTAAAATAAAATACACTGATATATAGACAGGTTACCGATTTTGCAATAATTAGAAAATCAGTTCTAAATGAAGGCCATCTTAATTTTTCTTCTGCTGTTCACAGATCAAGGCTCATAATTTGTCCTATAATTCCCTTCAAAATTGCTTTGCATATATTTTGTTTTTTGAATTTACAGAGTGCTAAATATACAAAATTACCGTAACAGAAGTTGAGAAAGATAGGACGTTGCCGATTTCAAACAAGGGCAAGAAAGTGGTCGAAAATTGTAGAAAGTTTCTGAAGAGAACGCACTGTTTTAGGAGTTCATGAAAAATAAGAATTTATACAAACGACTGCAGGTAAGTTTGAAGCATGCACAGGCCAACAATTTGAATACAGATTTCTCGGATCAGTGAATTTCGGAGACTACATTCGTAGGGAGGCTGGGCTGCTGACGACCAGACTTGGGAAGTAATCCGTTGAAGTAACGAATTACTTCTTAAAGTAATTTTGTAATTGCCAAGCAACTTCTTTTTCGGAATTAATTTGTAATGTAATTTCGTTACAAAATATTGGTAACAGATTAGTTTAATTTATCGTTACTTTTAAAAAATATGAGCATAATAAGTAACTGGAGCAATACGAGCAGAACATTCAGCAGCATAGAGAGAGCAGGTCCAACAAAATATAAAACACCAGGAAGGGAGAATAGCCGAAAAGAAAACGCGACTTTTTGTATGACCTCGGCATTAGAACCACCAGAAACACGGGCAAGGCATGTACAAGTACACGAAAGACAAAGATCAAGTAAGACAACGCCGAGTAGGCTCTCCGTCGACTTCCATCCTGGTTTTCTTCTTCTCCCGGGCAGGAAAAAGTTCTTCGTGCTTACTTGTTTTTGTCTTTTACGCTGTTTCACCCTTTTCAACTATTTCGACGTCTCCCGCCACCTGCACAGACATCAAACGCGGGTTCTCACCCCCTCGACTCGCAGGTTCACAACTCGCGTAACAGACGATGTAGCCTCACGCAAGGGGTCGAATTCTCTGTCTTTGATGTGCGCTATTTTATTCTAGCACGTTCTTGAGGCAAGGCTCAAAAGAGCCCGGCGCGAGGCTAAGAGCATTGTCTTCGAGAGTATGGACGATACTTCTTTTGGTTTACTTGTCTGGCATGGTGGTCGAGTTCACTCCTCACCTGTCAACATGAAGGGTAGGGGGGGGATTAGGCCATCTAAGGAGTGCTGACAAAGAGAGAGAAAGAGAGTACGCATAAAAGCAACACCACCTAGATCTAAAGCCGCAGCGCTTCCCTCTCTCCCTTCAAGTAGCGTCGGCATAAGTAGGCTGAACTGGTAGTGCGCTTCTTTGCATTACACGTTCTCTTTAACTTTCCCTCTCCCTCTACAACGGAGGCGACGCCAACAAAAACAAAAGGTAAAAAGAAAGAAAAAGTGGCGCCACGGCGTCACGTTTTTTTTTTCCTCCAACGGTTGTCCGTCGCGTTTTTTTCCTCGACGGCTTTTTAGAGCTACTCCTGCGGGTTGGAAGGGATTGGGGCACGTGACAATGAGGCTAGAGGAATCAACGAGAACCACGCTTGACGCGAGTAGGTTTTTGGACGCTAAACGTCAGAAGTTCAACTCTCAAGCGAGATCGATCACATTTTGGAATACAACCGTCGCCTCGTGGAAAGGTGGGAAGGTTGCTTTTCGATTGTCGGTGCTCTCATTCCGTAGAGGTGTTGATGTAGTATCCGCGCTTTGGCGGAAAACTGATAGTGCAGTTGGGATACAGCGGACATGAAAGTGTCCATATTTGAGTTTCTGCAAGGATGACTACGGAAGCGTGGACTACAGCGTCTCGCTCTGTGACCGCCATGGCAGGGTGAGGACTTTTCGATTTTAGATGCGGAGCATCTCTTGCTCGGGTCTATGTCCCGCGGCCTTGTAGTCCGCACTCACACTACGCACGCGCAACTCTCCTTCTTCCTCTCTCCAACAGCTGCGCGTTACTCTCTCCGCTCTCTCTCTCTACCAGCTGCGTGTACTGCGCGTGCGTTCGCTTCTACTCACACCGCGCGCGCACGCGCAACTCTCCCTCCTCTAGTCTCCTCTCCTTCAAGCGTGAAAAAAATAAACGGCGAGCGGCGAGCGTTTCAAGCTTCTCTGCCGCGAGCCGCGACGAAGGCGCGCGTAGGGGTTACGCTAGGACAGTCAGTGGCGCCATCTCTCGACGTCAGCACGCAACTGGCTCTTTCCTCGGAACCAACACGATGCTCCGCATCACCCCATGGTTCCCCTCGGGAAGATGGTGTAATTTTTTATGATCGTGGGTTCGTTTGTTGTTTTTATTTGTCGCTGAATGCATACTTGGGAGCGATTTGGTTGTGGCCTGGAAGCAACATATTCAAATGCTGGCGCTACTTGTGCTTAATTTATTTAAAGTGCTTAATTTATTTAAAGAAAAAACACGATAAGATATCACGTTTTCTAGATTATCTGCGTTACTATTATCTGCGTTACTACTTATTTGCTCGAGTGCCTAATTTATTTAAAGAGAAAACACGATAAAATATCACGTTTTCTAGATTATCTGCGTTACTATAGAGACATCTCGAGTCCCACATTTTCGCCAAAATTTGTGTCCGCAAAAATCAGTCAGCGAGCAGTGAACTTGCGACTTCCTGGTTTTTGGGCGATTCAGCAGGCAATGTATCAGGTTGTGGACCTGCATTTTTACTATACATCTAAATATTAGTCTTGTCCTTAGTTTATGTTCCTGCAATTTAGGGTCAGTCGGTACTTCCGTAAACAAATACATGAGAACTCTCCTTGTGCATGATAGTCGTTTCGCCGCCTAATATAACGACGAACATGACCAAATGAATCGTAAAGGGTTCGTAAAAAGTTCGCGATTATGACTCGAAAGTACTTCGTGGTTTTCAAAGTGTCTCAGTACCACTGTTTCGTTCATGTTCAACGGACACATTTGTGTCACAAAACTAGGCGAAAATTACGTAAAAAATAAACACAGCGGCGAGTGCGCTGAAACCGCGACCAACCAAATTTAAGCCTCCCAAGGGCGATGGAGTGCAAGCGCCCTCCATCCGCCTGTAAGGTAACTACTGAGATGAAAATGTCTATAAAATATGGTATATTTTTGATAGTTTACATTCCAGTGACATAATCCGCTGGTAAGGTCTTTTTCAAAATTATGAGTGCCATAGAACCTCCTTCTCGTGTAATCACATGAGTTTCACCATTAGTTTTACGAGCGAGTAGGGAACAATTATCAGGCATTTTTTATGTGGATAGATTTATGAGATTTCTACTTCTATTATATAAATTTTGCATAAGTATGCCGTGCGATGGACCAGCTAGAATTGTGACACTGTGCGAAAAAATAATAGTAGAGTGTATGTTCGCAGCAATACAAACTAAATAAGCAAGCGCAAGCGCACTCCGAATTTAGTTATTCAGTTGATAGTTCTTTCTTGTATTACGTAGACCATGCCTACCACAGGAGCCATGTCCCTCAGTTTCTTTACAATTGCCGTTCTCCTAATTTTCTATTCCAGTAACGCAGAACCGAATTACCCAGAGATGAATCCAGAGTTCGAAATTTTCCAGGAGATGTCTAAGGTATGTGAACTAGTAAATATTAAAATACCTTGAAATACAAAAAACAAAAACAAAAACAGTATATTGTGAAATGCTTTACTAACTGTACTATCTGTTCTCGCTGGATATTATGTAGGTTTTAATCTAAATTTGGAGTGTTACGTCCGAGTAATTTAGATTTTACTGTAGAAGTTTCTCACTATAATGGGTTTTTATGCCTAGACAAAGTTTAAAATATCCGGTATTAATATTTCACAAACAAAATACATAAGTATAGGAATATTTTTGTGACAAATTGATTTATTATTTTTCACTGTTTGGTACCTCATGACCTATAAAAGATAACTATACCGTGTCCTAGCAAATATATGCTCAGCGTGTTACATTGTTGGATTCTCATACATGAAACCTTCGTTTCAATGTTAACGTGCAGGCGTTCGCGTTCACTGAGGCCTGGTACCTGAAATACAGGAACTCCGATGAAGACCCTGTTTTTGGTAATTCTAAGCGCATAAGGATGCCTGGGGAGGAGCCGGAAACGAATGGTGGATATCCAATCACAATTGAGTATGGACAAGGAAGCCAGCCCTCGTAAGTATCCCTGTGAGGAATCGAGTGTAACATGTACATGAATTAACAAAGACGAGACCGTTTGAAGTAGAAAACAGCGCTATATTAGAAAACAGTAAGCCAAGATGAAAACACACTAATTAAATTTACACACGAAAAACAACGAATGGTATGACTTAGGGGAAATAGTTACAGGAATGCACGTTCGACGGATTGTTCTCGCGATGTCGGCACACTGCGTCAATGCTGCTCGCTAAAGGCAGCCCGAAAGTTCACCGTAACAACTTATCGCCTTCTTGTTTCGGGGCGTTGGGTCTTGCGAGGCGTAGTGCGCTGGAGTGGCGACAGAGCACGTACCGCAAAGTCCAGGGTTCAGCCTGAAGCCGGTGAGTCGGAGGCGGCATTGGCACGGCGTCGGCGTCTGGGGTGGCGTGTTGGAATAGACGAGGCCGCTGTGGTCTTGAGGTGTGCCCCGCAACACGTGCACCTGCCTTCAACTCGGGTGAAGGCCTTGCGGGAGCCGGAGGTCAGGCCAGGTGGAAGCCTTGAAGAACCCGGGTCTGGACGCCCGGCGGTTCCCTTCCACACGCTGGTCTGCCCGCTCGAACACACTCCATTTTGTGTTCTCCGCCTTCCTTCTCTTTTTCTTCTTTTTTGCTGGGCGCGTGGCGCGCCCGGAAGCATGACGCGCGCGCACACACAGTTCGTCGCGTGCACAACGCGGCATGAAGATGACCCGGCACGCGCACATACACACCGTCGAAATCCGCGCACGTTACAATCCCTTTACAGGCCTCACTCCTTTAAAATCTAACGGAAACCATCAATTCTTTTCAACGTAAACAAGACGTTTCTACGGAAGAAGCGTGTTGCATAGAGGGATAAGTAATATTAAAGTATGTGAGATAGAAATAAAAAAATGAAAGACGTTTACAATCCCCTGTAACGCCGAATTAAAGCGCAGCTCTTGAGGAGGAGGAGGGGAAGGTACGGAGTGGAGGCTATGCCCCTCCTGCTCATCCGTACCTCCCTCCTCCTCTCCTGCTCGCCTCCTATTTAAGGAAACATTTTCCCGCTAAATCTAGCAGGGAAAATTGTAACCTTAATTTAGCGGTGAAATTTTTCCGCTAAATTGAGCGAGGAAGTTTGCCGCTAAATTTAGTGGGGAAACTTCACGGCTGAATGTAGCTGGAAAAAATTACCGCTAAAGTTAGCTGGGAAATTTTTTCCGCTAAATTTAGGAGAAATTTTCGCTAAGTTTAGCAAGGAATGTTTTCCGCTAAACTTAGCGAGAAAATGTTTCCACTAAATTTAGCTGGGAATTTTTTTCCGCTAAATTTCAGCGGGGAAATGTTTCCGCTAAATGTAGTGGGGAAATTGTTCCGCTAAATTTAGCGCAGACTGTTTTCCGCTAAAGTTAGCGGGGAAATTTAGCGGGGAAATTTACCCATTAAGCAACGCGCGGTGACGTCATATTTAACGTCATTGGTGACCCTCGTGACATCACACATGACGTCACGTATGACGTCATTATGGGAAACGTCCCATAATGCACCGCGCGAATACGCCGACGGCGACGGCGACGGCGACGCCGCCTCAAGCCGGAGACGGGCGCCTGAGAGCTGCGCTTCTAAAACGTTCACTGGTTTAGTTAAATACAAAATTCTGGATATATTACTTATTCCTCTTTTAATAATTAGAATTCAAACAATACATGATGCAGAAGCTCATACAGTATAAATTAAACGCTTGGGAACACAAACTGTGTATTGCTGTACTCAGCATAGAGTGAATATTCCGAAGCTTCCAGTTGTGTCGGTTTTGCGTCAGATAGATCTCCAAGGTTATCTTGTCCCCGGTTACACACAGTATGGCAGCTTCTGTTTTGCTCTTGTTTATTCAGGTTCACTGTCTCAGGATGGAAAAACGCACTGAAAGACAAAGGCAGAACATGCATTGAGGCTGGAGGACAAACTGACGCTATAATTTGAGACATGTCAAAACCTTTTAAAAGAGTTCTGCATAGTTGTATCCTAGGAAACGTTCATGCGATTGGAGCTAGTTCAAACTTGGGTAACTGGATACGAGCATACCTTTGAACGAGAAAACATTTGTTGGAGTAAGGTGAGCCGAACATAACGTATTAGCAGTACAATTGGGTGTTCGACAAGGCTCTGTTTTGGGTCCCGTCTTATTCTGAACATAGACAGACGATATTGCTGTAGCTATCGACGACAATATTCAACACGATCACTTGCTTATGACTGTCTCATCTACACGGATATCAAATTTCCTAGTGATGAAGCTAAAATAGAACACACATCGCATAAAATTCAATCTTGATGCCGAGAATTGACAATTGACAGTCAACAATGACAAAATCGTTGACATCGGATAGCAAAAAACAAACATATTTTACCCTATCTTTACAACGTCAAAGGTCTATGTTTCAAAGAGTTGAATAGCTTTAAACGCCTATGTGTAATATTAAAATAATAATTCTAAATCGAAAACCATGTCATTCTTATATGTTCCAATCCAAAACATGCGCAATGTATTATAAATATATTTTAGACGCACAGCTATGAGTTTTATGTTTGCGGTTTAGAAAACAGTCATACGACCTCTACTTAAATACGGAAACGTGATATGGGAACCCCGCAAAAAGAAACACGTTGAGAAAATGAAAAAATGTACAAAGACTGGCACCTCACTATATACTTTCTAGATACAAGCACACTTCGATAGTTCTGTGTTAAATGAACTTGGCCTTGAAGCTCCCCTGTGATCAACGTAGAAATGCTCGAAAGCAGTTATTTTTAATGATGTATTATGGTCATTTCAATATTGAGCGCACACAAAGTTAGAAGCCCCGGTTAACCTGAACTTTAAAAAATAAACATTGAAAAGTTATCCAGCAATTCAAAAGCAGAAGTAATGCGTTTAGTCGTTATCTTTTTCCTAAAAGGATAGATAACCCAGACAGCACACGACGTCGGGCCAACATTGGTATTTAATTGGCAAAGAATGGTCCAATGTTGGGCCAATGCGGCCATCGCACTACCAATATTGGTGGTACAGTGGCATATACTGGCCAACATTGGCCTGACTTGACCAACGGCTTACCAACGTTGGTAATCTATTGGCTTAGGCTGGCCAACATTGGCCTATCTCAGCCAATGACTTACCAACGTTGGCAATCAATTGGCTTAGGCTGGCCAACGTTGGCCTATCTCAGCCAATGGCTTACCAACGTTGGCAATCGATTGGCTTAGGCTGGTCAACATTGGCCAATCTCAGCCAATGGCTTACCAACGTTGGCAATCGGTTGGCTTAGGATGGCCAACATTGGCCTGTCTTAGCCAATGGGTTACAAACATTGGTAATCAACTGGCTTAGGCTGGCCAACATTGGTCTATGTTAGCCAATGAGTTGCCAGCATTGGTAATCGATTGGCTTAGGCTGGCCAACATTGGCCTGTCTTAGCCAATGGGTTACCAACATTGGTAATCGATTGACTTAGGCTGGGCAACATTGGCCTGTCTTAGCCAGTGGCTTACCAACGTTATAATTAATTGGCTTAGTTTTTTTAATGTGCTGATCGCGCACGCTGAGAACAGTCTGTAGCTATGGCTCCGGGGGGGAACGATTCTTCTGTTTTCACACGCACTGCAAGTTAGCAACTGAATTAGAACGCTGTATGCATTGCGAGCTGTAGCAATTTTGAACGTCCTGAAGAAAAACTCCGTAGTCGGTGACAGGTTAAAAGTAAACGCTGGGGAGGAGATCACCTACTCCCGATCCTTCGCTCTGCAAAAGTGGAAAGAGATAGGAGGAGCTTTTACCACCTGTCACCGACTATAACTAATGCGCGTCATCCCAAAACTGATAGTTATGCTCAGTAAATTTCACACGAAATACAAAATGCACGATTCCTTCAATTTGTGTGTATGTTTATACGGCAAAAAGCATAGTTCCTCTTCTCTTATGCCCATTTAGCGACGCAGCCAGGAAACGTTTCCAAGGGGGGGGGGAGGCAGGGTTCAACCTCGAAAGCTCCACCCGCCTCCCCAGTACCTACGACACGGGTGTATTGTCAGCTGTATGTGACCTTGAAAATCTCAAAGCAACCCGCTTTGCTGAGCTGCAAAACACGGCCTATAATTAAGACTGAACCGGACAAATATAAAAACAAAAAAAGCACTTTTTTAGCAAAAAATAGAACCTTAAAACAAATATCCAGCGATTGATTAAGCAATTACATGTCTTCACGAATAAAAAATCACGTTTAATTAAGATATCGAACACCCTATGTTTGAGGTAGGAGGTGACATAAGTTGATCCGCATTTCAATCTGCAAACAAAGGTTATCACGCAACATATTACAGAAGAAGCTGGGGCATTATGTCTGCTTGCCCAAAAATGATTTCAAAGTGCGTACAAAATACGACAACTGCAGTAATGACCACGGTAGTGACAACGCCCGCAGAAATATAAACTGTAATAGAGCCAATGGGTTACCAACGTTGGCAATCGATTGGTTTAAGCTGGCCACCATTTGCCTGTCTTAGCCAGTGGCCTACCAACGTTGGTAATTGATTGGCTTAGTCTGGCCAACATTGGCCTGTCTTAGCCAATGGCTTACCATCATTGGTAATCGATTGGCTTAGGCTGACCAACGTTGGCCTGTCTTAGCCAATGGGTTACCAACATTGAAAATGTGTTGTCGGAAGGTATCAGGGTGCCTCGTTTTCTGAAACCGAGCTTTAAAAACGAATGAAATACTCTAGGCAATGAAAATCACTGTTGTAAGAAGGCGTCTTGATAAAAAGGCTGCTAGAAAGACGCTGTAATTAAATAAGTTATTCATGAATTAAAACTAATTGGCAAACATTTTTAAATACCTATTTGAGGGCAAAGGTGTCAATTCGAAAGTTGTAATTTGAATAGGTTCTTGATGAAGGAGTTTACAACATGGTACACCCGAGGCAGCACACTTGATTAGACTAGCTATAGGGCCAAGATTGGGCCTTGGCCGTAGTAGACTGGACCAGGACTGCCCAGGGAATTCGGTCAACTGCCAGCATGGCAGTTCACCGAATTCACTGTATTTCCCGGGCACCGGAATTACACGGAACGGCCAGGGAAGGGATTTTCTTGGCGCCTTTTGTCTCTTTTTGGTCCGAGCCGACCAGGATAGACAGGCGGGCGGCCACCAACATTTAAAAATTTTGTGGCGCTTCACTGTATTCACTGGCCCCAGGATTCCACGGAACCACAACGGAGTGCTTTTGGGTGTAGTTTATTGGCTTTGCAGGATTCAGTGCGCCAAGGAACGTTGTCACGAAGCTCTCTAGAAAAGCGCAAATCTCGGAAAACCAAAAGATCAGTTCATTAGTGTAGAGAGCGAGCCGAATGAACGCAATAATAGTGTGAACAAATTGATCCCTCCATTCATGTCCCAAATCGCCACATCTGAAACTGGAAAAACCTGCGAGATAATTTTTCTCTGCTTATTTTTCAACATCACGCATCGTCGCAACGGTTCACGTACTTCGCGGCTACTCTGCTTCAACTTAGAATGAACCGCAGGACATGCTACGGGCTCTCTTGGCCTATCAAGCGCCAAAAAGGTTGCGATGCTGCGCGGGAGATGCGCCAAGCACTGCAACGGCTCCGCAGGCGTTTGCAAGGTCTCAACGATAAAGCAGCCTCTTGTAACACCAGTGAGCTAACGGTGCTCGGAATTCCCACGCTCACATTTCAGCAGAGCGAGCGTGGTCAGCCAGATCGAGGCGCAGTCGGTTCTCATGCCGCGATTGCTACGCCGTTGCTCTGTCTTGCACCGACATTCGAAACAGCTCGCTCGAGGCTGCATGCGGGCCAAATATACGAGTCTATAGCGCGATATAGAGTTGTTACAACGTGTAAAAGGTAGTCCTCACCTCGACAGGGGCGCAACTAGCGGCGCTATGTCCGTCGACGCCCACGTCGAGAACGACGAAATATACATTAAAAACACTTTTTAACACCCGAAACAAATGTTTAATTACTTAATCGTGAATTTTGCGCCACCTTAGGGACGTCCTATTACCTCACTGTTCTGCAAATTCCTCAAATATGCAGACGCTATTGCTGATATTTTTCTTTTTTTGTTATTCTGCGATATGATAAGTCGTTAGCACTTTCGAGCCTAGAACCTCTCCTTATGTTGTCATCGTTTTGTTAGATTCGCGTTTTTTTTTTTAACTTCAGCTTTGGGGATCTCTGCATCTGTGTTGCATTTATGATTACATGGTTTAAGAAATGGTACAGTTTTTGTTACATGCACACAACCCTCGCGAAACAAAAAATCTGTTATTAGCGTGCTGCGAAATATACGGCACAGCTTACTTCTGAGTAATATTTTTTTCTTTGTAATTTCAGTTTATTAGGGGACATCGTGCGCAGAAAGAAGACGCGGTTATTTTTGCATTTTAGTTTAGAGTGTGGGTTTTACGGCGTAAAACATAGCATCTTCATACCTCCCGTTTTCGGTTAACATTTGGGAAGGGCAGTTCCTAGAACTTTTCTTGGCAATGCAGTGGAAAGGATAAGAGCCCGCGCACAGCTTTATTCAGCGCTCAAAATGGGAGAGGGATCGCGGGTCTGTATCTTCCACTGCATTGTCAAGAAAAGTTGTCGCCGAGTAGCCCTCGTGCTGCTGTCCTGTTCACTCGGTATTGACAGCAGAGTAGACGCTATGCGTATCTTAGGCCAAGCGTGTCTCCGGTTACGGTCACGTGACTATAGTCTCCAAGCGGGTCACAAGGCAGAGCACGGCACCTGCCTGAAGTACACTGCTTGGTAGACCACTCACATAGCATCCACTGCATTATCTACTTTGGGATGAACTCACAAAAGTATCCACTGACAAAGCCTCTCGCTGTGTTCATTGTTCGGATGACCCTCGAAGATAAGCCTTTTGTAGACGCACCCTCCTGGGGACCTTGAAGAAGCAGGATGCACGCGAAATGCTGGAGGGAGGGGAATGTTTCCTCCTCACCTCTCCAGCAACCCATCTGCTTCCCCTACGAGCATTCCTTTCCCTGGCCCTGACTGAACTTTTAGCTGCGGCCTGTGTGGCTCAGTGTTTGAAAAGTCCTACGCGTATATCGGCAACAAGCGATTTCTTCGAAGAAGTCACAGAAATTCTCGTGATGTGGTTTGGTTCGGCAAATGACAGCTTGTACCGCATCATGTTTAATCTTCACGGAGCCCTACCATCTCGTTTGTGTGTGTACGTGGTTGTTCTCCAGTGCCCATATCGACAAATATCTCGGAATACATCTTTCAAGTCCGCTAATTTTTTGGTAAGTGCACGGCAACCTGCTTGTTGGCAACGAGTGACCGCTGTTCTACGTGTACTTTTCCAGATTATCTATAGAATTAGGCAGTGTCTATTCTCCCGGCAGCCGGGACAACAATTTTTCCGAAATTCTACGGAGAGTCGCCTCCCATTAGCTGCCTGAAATCATGCAACTCCCTGTAGAATACTGACTTTCTACTTCTCCCGGCTGTTCGTGGAAACATGTTTCGTAGACAACTTTTCATGGACACAGGTTTAATGGACACGTTTCGTCGACACTAACATATCACCGACACTCGCTACGCGAATCGCACGCTGCGGGGAAATCTTTTAGCGGAAGTGGTAAGGTGTCTGCCTCATATACAGCGGGACCCTAATTCAATCCACCAGTGTGGGCTTATTTTTTTTTCTCAAACATTTTTTAAGCATTTGACGATATTTACAACATGTTTTTTTTATGATTAACACTAAAAAAAATCGAATGTTGTGGACGAAACTTTGCTGAATTAAATGGTATGGGACTGCGGCCTGCCCGGAGGTGAATGGAGGACATAGGCCGGGGAAAACAAATTCCGTCAGTTTCGGACGGCGCATGTATCACAGTCTGTGGCTGCTCATTAGAAAAATATTAACCCTATTGTCCCACCTGAACACGCCGCTTCCCAGCGGCACGCCGGCGGCCCAAGCCTCGCTGTCCTCCATTTACCCGCCGAATGGGAGTCTCATACCATTTTATTCAGCGAAGTTTCGTTCACAACATTTTTTTTTCAGCGTTAATCGTAAAAAAGACATGCCGTCGGAATCGCCAAATGCCTAGAAAAAAAAAGTAATCCCACACTAACGATTAAACCAGGGTCCCGCCGCATAAGAGACGGACACCTTACCAGGGAGTTACTCTAGAGCTTCAAATAGTTGTTTTCACAATTCGTTTTATACGAGACCCAATAGAGGGCAACTGCCGGCATTTGTTTCCCCGAGCTATTGGGCCGGCTACCGGCAGAATATCCACTTCCTTTTTTCGCGGGTGTGTCACCGGCAGGCAGACCCGTCCACGCAGCTTCGCGGCGACGTTCTGCGAAATTAGCTCATTACAAGAATGTTAACCCACGCGTCCCACCCTACATGCCATTTGCGGCGACATTTTTGGGTAACTTCTTACCAGAAAAAACGAAAAAAGGTAATCATACTATTTTGTAAAACAATCTGCTGATGAAACAGCGTGTCAGTGAAACGACCTGTCAAATGAAACGTCATTCGATGAACTGATTGCCACCGCCAATGAGAGGCGTCTGTCAGAAGAATTTCGGGGAAAATATTTTTCCAGCTGCCGGGAGAACAGACAATCTGGCCTAGAATTACCCCGGTTCTGTTTGCTTTGCAGTCTTTTCAGCTGTATAAAAGCTTAGCAGTACCTCCTTACATTTCGCAGATCACTTGCACGTTTGTACTTCTCTACAAAACATGCTGTGTGTAATAAACTTCTAGGAGATTTGAAGAGAATATTTTGTGTCTGTTTTGCTGCCTGTTACAAACTCATATGCGAGTACTTTTTCTTTACGCGTTTCCTTCGTGTATTAAGTAGGTTAATTCATTTCGGGACGTTTCAGATAAGTTTCAGATATCCAACCTTCCAGACGATACCCATTCCGGGTTAACGAATAATTCGCATGGGTGCCAGATGCTAGATCGAGAGCGATTCATTTCAGCAAGCATTTGTCAGCGGAGGGATGCCGCGGCTAGGCTTCTGCTAGAGCAAGTGAGCCAGCCCTGCCTTTCGTGGCTCGATCGCGTCTGTTCATTTGCTTGTGCATGATCTATTCAGTTAGATAGTTCAGAAAGAGCTAATGGTGGCCAGTCATCCTTGACTTCACAACGACTTGGTTGAGGTTGCGGAAGAACTTTTAGTCTATTGTGAGCCAAGCTCTTCAGAACATTGCGATGCTACAGAAACAAGTGAACTTATGTAGAGCCTTGGCCCTGTTAAGAATGGAACCTTCGGCGACCTTCTTTCGAGTTTCAACGCTGCGGAAACGAGTCATGATCTGTCCGGGAACGTCGCCTGCTGGACGGGGCCTACGCGAAACGAGTCCCGACGAGCCCGGGATCATCGCCTGCGTGCCTGGGCCTGCGGAGACAGGTCTCAACGAGTCCGTGACGTCAACGGGACGTGTGTGCGTGCGTGGGGCTTGGCGCGCTCACGAAAGGGAGAGAGGCATGACCTAATTGCGGAGGACCATGGCTACGACGCACTTCTGGCTACGACGCGGCGGACTTTGCTACGACGCACTTGACGGCGGGTTGCTGCTGCGCACTTGCTGCCCTGGCGGGGAGTGAGGGAGAAAACGGACCCTATATAAGGCGGAGCGCGAGGCTGCTCCGGAGTTCTCTCGGATTTGACGACTGTATCGCAACCATGTAATTAAACCGTTCGTTACGTTACCAATTCTCCCACCTCCACTCGACCCCTGGGTTCTTCACTTCGGGGAATGGTCGTCGTCACGAGCCAGGAAGCTGTCGGACGTGCGGCCTAAACCCCGCCTCTAACAACTGGTTGGCAGCGGTTGGGATCGGACCATGCGACATCGTGCTACATCTGCGGGTGAGCGTTTGGACTTTGCTTTGAGATTCGCCAGGCTTCAGATTATGGGTAATTAATTTTGAACTGCTGGGAATCCTTAAATTTTTGACTCGTGCGCTGCGTTTGTGTACAACCTTGCTACAAGTTTTAGAACAAAGCCAAAGCTAAAGAGCAGCGATCATGGATCTAATAAGGTTACTGAGAACAGATTTATTCTGTTTGTGTGAAGAATTGGGTGTGGAGGTGGAGCAAAAGATAAGAAATCTGAGATCAGTAAAGCGATTTCAGAGAGCGCAGAAGCAGAGGAAATTAAAATTGCGTGGGAACTGCTTCAGAACGCTAGGAGAGAGGAACGAGAACGAGTGCAGGCTGCAGCGAGAGAGGAACGGGAGCAGGCTGCAGCGAAAGAGGAACGAGAGCAGACTGCAGCGAGAGTGGAACGAGCGCAGACTGCAGCGAGAGAGGAACGAGAGCGGGAGCGAGAGCAGGCTGCGGCGAGAGAGGAACGAGCGCAGGCTGCGGCGAGAGAGGAACGAGAGCAGGCTGCAGCGAGAGAGGAACGAGCAGCGCTAAAAATGTTAGAGCTCGAAATGGAACAGCAGCGATTAAACTCGCAGAACAGTAGAGTTGGGGCTCCGGTGCGAGCAAGTGAGACCGAGTCGTATCAAATGAAGAAGCTCATGCAGCCGTTTAAAGTTGGGGAAGACGTGGGCCTGTTCTTAGTGAACTTTGAGAGGACATGTGAGAAGTTGAGCTTCGCCCCAGAAACGTGGCCGCAACGGCTTTTGACTTTGTTGCCCTGTGAGGCTGCAGAGGTTGTCGCGCGCCTTAGTGCTGGAGACGCTGACGACTACGACAAGGTGAAGTCCAGCCTTTTGAAACGGTACCGCCTTTCTGCCGAGGCGTTCCGTCAAAGGTTTAGAAACGCATCCAAAAAGAGCAGCGAGGGCTACTCGGAATTCGCTTACGGGCTTAAAACCAATTTGATAGAATGGTTGAAGAGCGAGGAAGTGTACGAAAGCCGAGACAAGGTAGTCGAGTGTGTGTGCCTCGAACAGTTCTTTCGTAGCATTCCGCAGTCAGTCAAGCTCTGGGTGCAGGACAGGGTAGGAGTAGACACTGTCGAAAGGGCCGCTGAGCTAGCCGAAGAGTACGCAACGCGTAGAAAGCTGAGCGGAGAGGAAAGCGAACCCGGCCGGAGCGATCAGCGCAAGACCTTCCGACAAGGAAACGGCTCGCGAGAAAACGGGCCCGAGAAGCCCGAAGCAGGACAAAAGGTCCCAGAAAAGAGCGCAGAACACTCGAACGGAGACGAGGCGCGGAAAAGCCAAACAGGGCAGTTCGAGGCAAGGAAGCCGTTCCTGTGCTACAACTGTCAGGAGCCGGGACACACAGCGGCCAGATGTAAGAAACCGCGGGTTGTGTTCTCGACCGTGACCGGTAGTGACGAGGACCTGGAGCTCCTTCGTCCCTATCTTCACGAGCTCCAGGTAAACGGAAAGCCGTGCAGGGTGCTTCGGGACAGTGCAGCGACGATGGACGTTGTTCATCCGTCGTTTGTAACGACATCCGATTTTACTGGAAAGGTAGTTTGGATCAAGCAGCTGCTCGAAAAGCACAGTGTCTGTCTGCCTATGGCGACGGTAAGGATAACTGGCCCGTTCGGAGAGCTAGTGACAGAGGCGGCTGTCTCGCAAACAGTCCCGTTGGAGTATCCTTATTTGTTTTCTAACCGGTCAGAATTCCTGCTGCGCGAGAGGGGTCAACAACTGGGAGAAGGACTATTTCAGTCGTGTACGACGTCCAAATCGCGTCAGCTCGCCCCTTTGTTAACGAGTGAATCCAGAGCCAGAGGCAGCTGACGGGGAGCAAGCACTCCCAGAGTTGGAGGCAGAGAAACGGGATGAGAGGGACCAGGTTGTAGAACAGCCTGACCTCGTAGCACTAGAAAGTGTACGCCGTCCCAACGAGCCGGCGAAAAAGGCGGAGGAAGACGGGATCAGTGAAAGATCTCTCGTAGCTCCGGCGTCACGTAACTTTGGTCCTCTGCTACGAGCAGACGGAGTGTCTTTGACAGTCGAGCAGAAGAGCGACCCTAGTGTGTCAGGGTTTCGCGGTACAGCTCAGGAGATTGCTAGGACCAATGTGACGGGGCATGAAAAAGGCGGATTGTTTTATCGGCGCTATAAGGACCGCATTTTCATGTCTAGAAATCACGTGAAAATCGATCACTACGACTTCAGGGCAAGAAAAAGGAAAGGCAAATTTAACGGCAATGCCGATGGGTTGAGCAGATTTTTCTGGCATCACGAAAAACAGTAGGGATGATCTCAGAGGTCTTCGTCATCCACGGGAATGAGGATCTAAGTGGGGGCACTTCGTTAAAACCCCAAAAGGACCTCACAAATTGCGAAGAGTTTTTGTCTTTTGTATTTTGTTCATTGTGACCTCGTTGGAAAAATGAGTTTTGGCGACAGGGGGTCTCGATACCCGAAATTGTACTATAGTTTTCAATTTGCATTGTTTTGGCAAATTATGGTCATCCGTAATCCGGTCTGGCGGGTCTCTGGCGAATTCCGAGCGTTTGACTGCGGTGTGGCGTGGTGTTGTGTGGGACGTTTCCGCTAATGCCTCCGTTGAAAGAGGTTTGGGAGTTTGTTGGGTGCTTGCAGCGTCTTCTCAAGGCCTACTCCAAGCCCACCTCTTCAGGCCAGCGATTGTACCACCGGCCTTTCGAGGTTTCCCTGGCCCCGGAGGGGCTGTTAAGAATGGAACCTTCGGCGACCTTCTTCCGAGTTTCAACGCTGCGGAAACGAGTCATGATCTGTCCGGGAACGTCGCCTGCTGGACGGGGCCTACGCGAAACGAGTCCCGACGAGCCCGGGATCATCGCCTGCGTGCCTGGGCCTGCGGAGACAGGTCTCAACGAGTCCGTGACGTCAACGGGACGTGTGTGCGTGCGTGGGGCTTGGCGCGCTCAGGAAAGGGAGAGAGGCATGACCTAATTGCGGAGGACCATGGCTACGACGCACTTCTGGCTACGACGCGGCGGACTTTGCTACGACGCACTTGACGGCGGGTTGCTGCTGCGCACTTGCTGCCCTGGCGGGGAGTGAGGGAGAAAACGGACCCTATATAAGGCGGAGCGCGAGGCTGCTCCGGAGTTCTCTCGGATTTGACGACTGTATCGCAACCATGTAATTAAACCGTTCGTTACGTTACCAATTCTCCCACCTCCACTGGACCCCTGGGTTCTTCACTTCGGGGAATGGTCGTCGTCACGAGCCAGGAAGCTCCCGGACGTGCGGCTCAAACCCCGCCTCTAACAGCCCATTCACAACGAGCTGCTTGGCAGTATGCTTTACTAAGACCAATGTTTTTTGAAAGCGTTGACCTTCGACCTTTGGATCTTTTCGTAGATGACATCAGTGCGAAACTAAAAATTGAAGAATCGGCAGCTTAAGAAATGGTGCTCAAGTGGCTGCCAGGGTCTTGCGACAGCGGCGGCGGCAGGAAGAGGCGTTCGGAAGCCGTAATGGCTCCCCAGCCCCAGGACTCACCCCAGGACCCTCCCCAGGACCCTCCCCAGGACCAGGCGTAGGCTCTCCGCTGAGCCTCCTCCTTAGCCCCTTTCAATAAAAGTTCCGAAAAAAGTATTAATTGATCTTGAATTAGTCATTTGCTCGCCAGATAAAATAGTGCATAGACAAAGCTACAGGAGGACCTTGCCATTTGTGCCCAGAATGCTCTTTTTGCAGTGGGCTACTAATACAAAAAAGGCCAGGGGTTCTTAAAACCCAATGTTGGAATAACCAGGATTTAAACGCATTGCCATCATTGCATAGCCAGCATTAAAGATGTGGCATTAACATTGGGACATGCCAATGAATTAGCTTGACTGCCAATAACGGCCTATTCAATGAATGAACTTGTATGCCAATGATGGCATAGCCATTGATTTAGTGTGAAAGCCAAAATTGGCATAGCCAATGACATAGTGTGAATGCCAATGATGGCTGAAATATTGGTTTAACGATGGCCCAACAATGGTGCCAATGATGGCTGGAAAGTTGGTTAAAGGATGGCTTTACATTGGTGCCAATGATGGCTGGAACATTGGTTGAACGATGGCCCAACGTTGGTGCCAATGATGGCTGGAACATTGGTTGAACGATGGTCCAACGTTGGTGCCAATGATGGCTGGAACATTGGTTGAACGATGGCCCAACGTTGGAGCCAATGATGGCTGGAACATTGGTTGAACGATGGCCCAACGTTGGTGCCAATGGCTGGGCCAACATTGGAAGAAGTTGCGCTTGGCCAGAATGCCAATGTTGGACCAACCTCTGGAGCCAATGTTTGCCATTGTTGGCCCAATGTAGGTCCAACATTGGTGTGCTGCCTGGAAAGTGTAACCTAGATAAAAACACGCGCAGAAAGCGCTCTGTTATATGAACTTGGCCTTAAGCTCTCTTGTGATTCACGTAAAAATGCTCGAAAGCAGTTAATTTTTATAGAATAAAATAAAATATAATAATTTTATTTCCAATACACACATTTTCAAGAAGAAAAATGTTGAGCAGCTGTAAGCCTCAAGGGCTTGTGCACCTGGTTCGGCACAGTGGGTGGCGAATGTACTATGTGTAAAATCAGTAAAAAATGCTCATTCACCATCGAGATCACTTATTCAAGGAAAATAAAACAATTTTAAGCAGAGATTAAGAAAACAAAAAGGACGAGAGAAGACATCACACTACAGAACAATACACACTGTCCTGAGAAAAGAAAGTATCAGAGGGAAAAGGGTATGATATATTTGACCGTTTCAATATTGATCGCACACACAGTTTGAAGTCCCGGTTAACCAGCACTTTAGGAAATATAAATTTAAAAGTAATCCATCAATTCATAAGTAGAACTAATGTGTTTAAACGTAATCCTTTTCCTAAAAGGATCGATGAGTGTAACCTTTGCCAACAAATTATTACTTCCGATTCAAACACAGCATTTGTTGTTCTTTTGTAGCGGTTGTATACCTCATTTTAGTATTTCCTTTGCAGTGTTCCGTGAAAAATATTTAAAAAAGTTCCATAAGGAAACCTATGTCTTAAGAGTAAACATGTTTGGCAGAACTCTGTCTGATTAGGATGAAATTATGAAACAAAAGATATTTACCAACCAATCCCTACTTTTTGGAACCAACTGGGTTCCTTCACCTTGGATGACCGTGTCTGCTGAGAGTAGCTTCTACTTCTAAATGCGGATATGAATGTTGACTGACATCAGTTTCTTCCTTTTCTAAGAGGAATTGCTTTTCTATTTATTTTCCTTCCTCACGTGGCGTCGTCCGTGCTGTATTCAATAGATAAATTGCCAAGGCACCTGTTCACGTTCCCTGGCGTGGTCTGAATAGGCCATGATTGTACTTGAAATCTCTGCCGAGCGTTAGACTCAATTGCGAGGATGTATGCTTTCTCGAAGTCACTACGATAATATTTGACAACGTAGTGCTCAGTAAGAGCGCTGCGGCCTCTGTTAAATTTGAGCACATTGATCTTTTTGCTGGCCGATTCTTTCAAAGAAGTGTTTTTTTACCGATTTAGGTGGTGGGGCAATCCGAAAAGGGGATATTGTAGACGACGCCCTATGCTCTTTCTTTGGGAGGACCATCTTTTTGCCGTGGCATATGGCGTTCAAGTGTGAAAACAAGCTTATGTGCCATCTGCATTCTTTCTTTTGCCAGAACTCGTGCCGGCACTTCTCTAATACACTGTATGTAGGGCGCATTGGTAGGTCTTGTAGAGCGGAAATGGGAGCCTTCTTGTGGTTGTTGGAGTCGAAGAGCATGACCCTGGTGGTGGACGATGCGGTTAATAAAACTGTATGTACAGGCTTTTTTTTTAAAGATCGGCAATGGTGGCTTGTTTTTCTTTTCGTTGGTCAGCATCGAATATGCAATTGAATTCGCTATATAAATACATATTTATTGTTTTTGTGTCACGTGACGTTACTATTGTGGGCGTGGCTGGCGTGGCCCTAGCGCGCAACCTTACCTAGCGCGTGCGTCGCGTGCAGAAGCGTGCTCTGACTCGGCTGCCCCTTGCATTGTACATTGTACGCTTCTCCAGCCCGGGCGCTCGTCCTGTGAGAAAAACGTCCAGCAGCTGATCTCGTGCCCGTAGCATTCGTTACACTGCCAGCAAGCGGAACATAGCACGACGCTCAATGCTCCCTTCACCAGCGTGACCGACGGTTGTGACGGCCGAGTGCGCCCGCGCGCTTAGATGCGTGTTCGCTGTTGCAAAGACGTTAAACGTGACCCGAATCATTGATTATCGCACCAAATAAGTAGTTTTCAACGAGCCAACAGCTGACTTACGTTAAGGTTCTCACTTACAGCGGTAAGTGTGCATAACCCAGCTGCAAGAAGGTTGAACGGATAGGAGGGACCCCGGGACCCCGCGGAACCCGGAAAGGGGGTTCCGCGGGGTCCCGGGGGTCCCTGCGGATACGCCAGTTAGCGGTTCCGCGGCGTCCTGGGGGGGGGGGGGGGGGCGGTCGCTGCGGATACGCCAGTTAGGAGTTAAATTTCTAACTGGGTCCACTTGGAGTTACTACAACTGGGATATGCCGGTTCCAGTTGGGAACCAATGGGACCTAACTGGGAATCAACTTGAAGCAAAGAATTGTAACTGAAATTTAACTCAATTTGTAACCATGCGTATTATTTTACATATTATGCATTTGTATTTTGTGTTCGTTTTTATGTGAGGACTGCACTTGCATATACGAGGCACCTAAGAACCAGATTTAGTATATTCTTCTGGGGCTGACTTTTGTGTAGGTGTTGACACTTGCGCCTTCGATCAAACCGAGCAGTACCAAAAAGGTGTGCCCACCATATGACACACTCATGGCTAAAGCTCACCAGGCCACTCGGTCATATATGCTGTCTGGCCCTGTCTCTGCAGTAGAATGCGTAAAGTGTTTCAAAGTAGAATATGATGCTCGACTCATTCAGTGAGCTCGTCGCCCTCACCGTCCTGTAAGTCTATAAATAGCAGCGTATACTCTCTGTTGTGTCTACAAGCTGATCCTGGCTGGGGGTGGACGAGGACGAAGAGGTATGGTGATATGAACGGAGCACAAGATGGAGCAGCTGACTTTTCCGTACTGTCTGAGATAGGCGTTCGTAATAAAAACACAACAATTGGCGCAGTCGACAGGACTCTAGGACTTCTCCTAGAGTCCTAGCTTTCCTGGAATCTGCTCTTGCCATCGCCTCTCAAGTTGAGCAGGCGATGAAGGAGGCCAAGCTCTTGACGGAAGAGAGATCAAGTTCACAAGTGGCAAAATTAAAAGCCAAAAATTTGAGGGAAAGCCCTAGCAAGTCGTGCGGCACTTTTTACATATGTGGGTCACCGCACCACATGGCGGACCGTCCTAAGTGCCCGGCAAAGAACGAAGCTTGCAGAAAATGCACCAAGAAGGGACACTTCGCCTCCGTTCGCAAGCAGGGAGTTTCACAAGAAAAATCCCATGTACGAAGAGTGGAACAAGTGCACGACCAACTCCAGGTGCTAGCTACCAGCTTTACCAAACAATCGGTTACGTGCGAGTTACATCTGGCAGATGTTCCCACCAAACGTTTAGTCGACACGCGTTCATCCGTTTCAATCCTGCCGGAAGACGTCTACCGAAGATACTTCCACTCTTACAAGTTGGAATGTTCGAGTACAACACTTCTGGACTACTCCGGAAAAGACATTCCCGTTCTGGGGAAATTCGACGCACCGGTGCAGTTCGCTCAAAGACCTGCACATTTTAAGTCGTAAGAACCGGCGCGGCTGTCATGGGCCTAAACGCCTTACGTGCGTTGGACATCCAACTAAACTTTGCTCCTCCCACCAGGGGACAGGTGACAACGGTCTCCGCAAGAAACCTTTCAGAGATCGCACAAGAATTCCCCCATCTGTTCTCCGAGGGATTAGGTCATGCGAAAGGATTTGTACATAAGGTAAAGACAAAAGATTCCGTCGCTCCTTTCCAACAAAAGCTACGAAGACTACCTTTCGCAGTGTGCGAGAAAGTTTCTGAGGAACTGGCGAAGCTGGAACGCTCCGGGGTTATCGACCGCATCGATGCTTCGGAGTGGGTGTCTCCCATCGTGGTGGCCCGCAAGAAGAATGGGGAGATCCGGCTCTGTCTTGACCTACGCAAGCCGAACACCGCAATTGTTTTGGATTCCCACCCGCTACAGTGCCCCGACGAACTTTTTCACCAGCTTTCCTGTGCCCGCGTCTTCAGCGAGCTAGAACTCTCGTCGGCGTATCACCAGTTTGACCTGGCAGAGGAAAGCAGAGACCTAAGGGCATTTGTGACGCATGAAGGTCTCTTCAGGTTCACCGGACTATGTTTCGGGCTGGCATCCGCTGCCCCCCCCCCTGACTTTCAAGAAATGGTGGACTGCATACTCTGAGGTACTCCAGGTACCATCGTCTACCTGGATGATGTACTTAATTTCGGACGCACAAGAGAAGTGCATGATGCCTGCCTGAGTCAAGTTCTTTCACGCCATCATGCAGGCTTAAAACTGAACCAGCAGAAATGTTTTTTTTTTTGCAGTCCAGCAGCTTCATTTCTTAAGACATGAGCTGACACCGCAGGGAATCAAGCCATGCCAAGATAATATTGAGGCTATCATGCAGGCTTCATCCCCCACAGACATAACATCACTACGATCGTTACTCGGCCTGCTCACATCCCAGGTAGCACACTTGCTTGGTTCAGCTGGGGCCAGGATTGGCACTTAGTTGTGATAGCTTGGCCACGACTGCCCAGCCATTTACGTCTGTATGCCAGCCTGGCGTTTCACAGTACTTCCTTGCTCCAGAAAGCCACGGAACTGCCAGGCAGCGTCTTTCCTGGTTGACCAATCAATTTCCTTGGTCACTGATGGCCAGGGTAAACAGGCCGCTACCAGTATTTGATTTTCCTCGGTCAGAGATGGCCAAGGTAGCAATGCCTCTGCCAAGCTTTGAGGTTCCATGGTGGTTCGTAGGAATTCCCTGGTCCACTCAATACAAGCAACAGCCATTGTTCGGGCATGTTGCCAGATCGAAGATAGGGTGAGCCAAGGAATGGCAGGGAATTGCCGCTATGCAATGTTCGGTGGCTCAAGCTCGTATTTTATTGGACCCAGAGTGACCGCTGAAAGCCACTCTTACTTTATAGTTCCTTTAACTTTTAAAATTCGTATGAACGTTCTCTTAACATATTTTGGTGCTTTCTGGCACGAGTCCTCGTACTAGAAAGCGACGTTTCAGTGCAAGAAGTATGTTTTAGTTAGAGACATAAAAAGCACGTTATCCCCATAAAAAAAAAAAACTCTTTGAAAACAGTTTGGATATGAACAGGCCAAACCCGAAATGAACTGGTTGTAGTGGAATTGCACCGCACAAATTGGAAATCAAACTGTCGAAATTGGTCGAACTCGAACTTTATAGCTTTCCCGCTTTTTACCGCGGCATTTATCTACCATGGCTTGCTTGGAAAAGCCGCTCCCAGCGCAAGTGCCTGAGCCGGGGAGCCTCCCACGTGATGTTGGAAAAGCGCGAGAAACATCGCGCCCACAGTTGAATCAGGACCCCAGAATGCGCAAGTGCCCCGGGACCGGAGATGATGCAGTGTCCCCGCGCCATAGAGATCATACATACTAACTCTAGGGGAAAAAGTCCGCCATTTTCCCATGCATTCTGGCAGCCGCAAGCGCCGGAGCATGCAGGCAGACCTCCGGGGTCCCACACATGGTTACCAACTGCCTTCGGTTTCACGAATACAATTATATCATCAGAGCAGTTTCATGAACTTCAACAATCCGCGAACTTACCGGTGGAAAGATATTCGCGTTCCTTTCAAGCTTTCTTTTTGCATAGCACGCAGATGTACGGCCTCGCGTCAACGCTAAACTAAACCAGATAACCGGCTTCGCGGGTGGGGCAGCGGGGCGCGGCCGGGGAATACGAAACCGCGCAACCACCAGATTTCCGAGATTTCGGCAAAAGAGAAGTTAATGCAGCGTAATAAATATAGTGCTTTTTATAAGCGTTAGAATAGCTGAGAATTTAGTTTAAGACGTTAAATTATCCCTGTTTATATTGCTGAGAGTTTTCAGTCTCGCGATTATCATTGCGACTGTCGTCCTTCAGCTGGCAACATTGCTTTCTTTCTCTCGTGTTCTGTCGCTCTCTTTCGCGATCTTTCACTCGGGACCCCGGGTGTCGCGCACGGGATTTGCCACTCCTCCTCACCCACCTTTACGCCCCTGCCCCGCGCGCAGCGCGGATGCCTTGAAAGAGGAGAGCTGCTCACGTGCCAGGACAGGGAGCGCGCGGGCCAATCAGCGCGGCCCTCGCGTCCGCTCGAAGCGCCAGTTTTGAGTCGGCGGCGACGGCAATCCCGAAAACCCCCCAAAAAAAAACAACAGAAAAATAAAAAACCGGGTCTGGCTTTAGTGGCGCAAATTTGGGTCTTTGTTCGCGCTGCTGTTCTGCTTGGGGAGGTGACAAGTTGCTGCGTTTGTATAAGATAGTTTGCCGGTGCCTTGAGTGCTGCCTCTGCCGATGGTTCCTGTGGCTGATGACGTCCTCCGCCTGAGTTCCACTCGCTCGTGGGCGAAATGGCTGCATCCCAGAACGGCGCGTTCGGAATTCGCTCCATCCTCATTGCAGCGCGGGCAATGGCTGTCTCAGTCTGCGCGCCAGCAAGCCTGGTAAGCAGGCTCGACCATTTGGAGTCATTTTAATAATCAGGTGCATGTGAAACTGAACCTTTCTGCAACTCAATTTGGAACAGCTACGCTAGCAATACAACTGCCAATGTACATATCGCGACACTGTTATCACGCACACGACATCGGCGCCCTTTCTCATTTTACTTCTAAATAGTATTAGCGAGCACGAAATTTTATCGCTTACATTATAGAACTAAGTGAGCTACTAAGTGAGCTCTTTCCATAGCAATAATAACTTGGATGACATCCCTTGGTTTCAAAAAGAAAAACTGGAAATACTGGCGGTCGCTTGTCGCGCTAACAGTGTCGTGCTCTGTACATTCAGCTTCAGAGATCCTCTACCACAGTGGTTGCGAGTTGCATAGCCGACGACAGACTGGGGAGGCAGGATCTTTTCATTCTTAGGAGTTGCTTTGCGTGAAGGCTGAACCGCATGTAAGCTCATCACCTCGGTTGCTTGCTCCTGTCACTTTCATGCGGTTTGCCGCGTCGCGCGAGTGACCGAACGACAGTGCAGCGGATCGTCGTCGCTTGTCTCGTCACTCATCAAATCGCTTACAAGCGGTTTATACTTAATTACCGCGACACTGGCACCACATGTACGATTGGCACACGCTTCCATATTCCCTCTCATAGTGTTTATGATAGTGCGTATTTTTTATTCGTGGCATTAGTTACATACCGTTTTAGAACAGACGGGTGCAAATAAATCTGCCATGGTTCTAATTACTTGTGTTTATTCTTATTTCAGATGCCTTGGGGTACTATGTTAGCCACCACCGGAACCCCGACACTCCAGAAGATGTAGAGAATGTCGCCAACCGCCTGGGACACATGAATAATATCATGACAATTTTTTTGCATTGTAAATATGTTTTTATGTTGATTTTCGCGGCCTGCGGTATGTATTTTTTGGAAATTATTTGAATTTTTTTAAATTTACGATTTGTGTTGTCAATATGACCAGTTAAACTGGTTTAACTGCATGATGAATTTCTATTGTCTAGCCAAGCTCTGCCACTAACCTGGCCCATGCTGTATATACAATAAAGAGCCAAGCTTGGGGTGCCACTGAGCTTCCCGCCTGGCCCAGGCCATAATTCCAGCGGTGAGCCAGTCCATGGCTACACAGAGAACTGCCGGTGGTCGCCAGACTGGCATACCAGGATGGGGCTGCCTAACGCCATGGGGCAAAACAATCTAGGCCCAGTGAAACTTCCCCGGCTGCCCAGTCTGGCTCAAGCTTGAGCCGGTTCTAATGTGCTGCTTGGGATATTACCTCAAGTTTGTACAGAACTTCGCGACCATCGTGGAGCATCTGCACGCGCTCCTGCGGAAGGATGTTCCCTTCCAATGGAAAGAAGCACAAAAAGAGGCATTCACTGCTGTGAAGGATCTGATACGGAACAGCGTTCAACTGACTGTTTTCGACGTGGCGCTGCCCACCGTCGTTAAAACGGATGCATCTAATTACGGATTAGACGCAGTTTTGCAGCAAATACATCCGGAAGGAATTCGAACGGTGTCGTTGGCATCGTGAACACATTCAAGCGCCGAACGCAACGACTCTGCAGGGGAGAAAGAAGCATTGGTGTGCCTTTGGGCCTGCGAGAAATCGAACGTTTTTCTCTTCGGGCGCCATTTCACGCTCAAGACAGATCATCAGGCTCTCGTTACTTTGCTTTCTACACAAGGAACCGGTCGACAACCAATGAGGATAGCCAGATGGGCTATGCGACTCCTGAGGTACGACTACGAGGTACATTACCATAAAGGAAACGAGAATGTTGTAGCAGACGCACTGTCACGCTTGCCTACTCCGAATCCTTCAGTTCGCAGCGAGTTTAGTGACAACGAGGAAGAATTCACTTGCCTGGTACGCAATCTACGCAAAATCGATCAAGAAGAAATCAACAAAGAAACCAGGCAATACCCTGATTTGCTTCGGAGTAATCCAGTGTATCTGCACCGGAGGGGGTCACGAGGATCAACGTGATAAAGTACTATCTACATACTACAAGCTACGAGAAGAGCTTTCCTCCGTGGATGGCTTACTACTACGAGGTGAAGTGTTGGTTCCACCGATTTCGCTACGGCGTAGACTCATTGATCTAGCTCTTGAGTCAAACCCTGGAATTGTGCGGACGAAGCAGCATCTACGGCAGTGCGTCTAGTGGTCCAGAATGGACATCGAAGTCGACACCTACATTTGAGACTGTCACACCTGTCAGACTAACGACAAGAGAGCTGTGACGGCAGCGGCCCCCTACAACCAGTTCCATTCCCATCGGGTGCATGGAAACAACTAGGAATAGACATTGTCGGACCTTTTTACAAACTTCCATCGCAATTCAGATTTGCAGTCACCCTAGTCGACTACTTCAGTAAGTGGCCAGATCTAGCGTTTTGTAACCAAGTTACGGCTGAAGCTGTATGTGAATTCCTCATTAGAATCTTCAGCCGGGAACGGTATTCAGAGGTGATTGTTTCTGATCATGGCCCACAGTTTGAATCCCGCATATTCCAGGAGCTCCTGAAGCCCAGAAGGATTTTCCACCATCGGTCTTCGATATACCATCCCCAAGCCAATGGCCAGGTTGAGCGCTTCAACCGAGTACTTAAGCAGTACGCCCAAAATATCCTGCAGGAACAAGGCAACGTTCGTACAGGCCTTGAGGAGTTTCGGGGTGTCTACCGAAGCACACCACATGCAGCGACGAAGCTCTCCCCCGCTGAGCTCATCCACGGACGTGAAATGCGGACCCGTATGGAACTCGTTGGCTTCCCAAGTTTTGACAAGCCCGTTTACATCGAGATGCAGCAACTCCGCCAACGAATTGCTGATAACCAGAAGCACAGCAAGCAATACACATATGATAGGCGGAGAGCTAAACCATTTACAGCGGGTGTAGGAGATTAAGTACGTGCAAAGATTCCTGCACACCGACCGAAGGAAACAACATCGTTTGGCCTCCCTGAAAGAATTCATGAACAGGTGGGGCCAAGCACCTTCGTCACGTCAGGAGGAGGATGCTGGAATTCGTTGAGGTTGTCTCGAACACGCCTTCCAACAACACACGAAGCGCAGGTGGAGCATGCAATTCCAGAAGCTGGAGCAGATGCACAGCCGCCGCTTCCAGCTCCACGAAAGTCCACAAGGATTAAGAAACCTCCAGACAGGTTCTTCCCCTGTTGAACTTTGCTTCGAGGGTGGTTGTGTTGTGTCTATTAGCTGATCCTGGCTGCTGGTAGACGAGGTCAAAGAGGAAGGGGGATACGAACGGAGCACAAGATGAAGCAGCTGGTTTTTCCGTACTGTCTGACATAGGCGTTCGTATTAGAAACACAACATCCTCTCCTGCCCCAACACCCTAACGTGCTGCCCCACTTTACATTTCTGCATTTATTTATGATGAACCGACTGTTCAGTTGAATATAAAAGTATATGCTGGAATCTTTTTTTTTTTGAACCGGACGTTCGAAGATTAAACCCGGGTTTCAAAACATTTGGGAATTTTCCAAATATTTTGAACTTCTTATGTTGAGAAATTCTATCATTTTCGAACTTTAACATTTTCCGGACATTCAAACCTGATCAGCTCTAAAATTTGAAAAATTTGAACCATTGAAGATTCTTAGAATATTTGTCTAATTTCTCCGAATTACGCCTCAATCATACCTACTCTTCCTGCTTTGAACGAATACTAATTGTTGCACATTATCTATTTCCGCATCCATACTCTGCATATTCGTCCAGAATCAAAGCAATCAAGTAATCTCAGTATAATCGCTGTCACTAAGACTCCCAAGCTGCAATCCAAACGCCATGTCACAAAGCCAGTGATTTAGTGGTGGCAGTGGTACTAATGACTCTGTAGCGGACAAGCCAACTGGGTGCAGGGGAGAAAGAAAAGGTGGCACGCGGGCAAGAAGTATTCCGGCGTCGAAGGAGTGATTTCCACACGGCCGTCTCTCCTACGATGGGACTACGTCATTTCCGGCATCGCAGAAGTGAATCACACAGAGGCCTCACTCCTCCGACGGGCGTCGGAGGAAGCACTTCCAACATTTATTGCACACCTGAGTAGTAGCCCGTCTTTCTGCAAAGGTACTGGTGTTCATAGTCAGAAAAAAAATGTTTCGTCATTTGCGAAGTTAGCGTTTGTTATATGTTATATAAGCGCCTTGTCCTGTGTGTTTCTCTTCTCTTTGTCCGTGTGGTTTTCGCGCTGTTTTTCAATATGGATCTTGATAGCTTGTTTTGCATTCAGTATAGCTCTCTATCATCGGACTTACGGCATGCACTCGTACACTGGCTTGTACTCGCAACGCTTTCATCATTGACCTCCATCACGTCGATCCACTGACTCTTCGTCCTCAACTTTTACAGCACGCAAACTAACCAACGGTGCAGCGATAAAGAGCTAGTGGAACTTCGTTTTTTACGATCGCTCGTACGAAGAGCAGAATAAAAAAAATATAAAAAAAGTCTTAGGCACGGTCGCGGAGAGCACGAGGAGTGAAACTCAAGTGACTTCCGGCGAACTTACTTTTAGTGACGTAGGCCGAGGCCTCCCTTCTGACCGCCCCGACAACTTGCGGTACACTGTTACGTCACAGTGCACGGCGGGAAGTTTGAAATGGGCCTCGTCTTTCTATTTTTTATAAAAATATCTACGCCACTATATAGTGAAATAATTTTTTTCTAATGTCTTGACATGCCATTTCAACGCCTCGCATAAAAAAAAATTTCGGCGTGTCAGAGGTCTTTTAATGATGAGGACAGGATGATACATGTCATTGTCCTCTTCATTTATGTAATTCTCCTTTAAAGGAATGCTGAAGCAAACATTTCAGTGTCTATAGTAAGTGGCGCACGATCTTTCCCGAGCAAGTACCCGCTTGTGTGCGGAAGCACACGCAACGAAATTGACGTCATAGTCCCCGTCCACGCTTAAGATGACAGTGAAATGTGTGGGCTCCGGGAAAAGGAGAATAATGACAAGCTTTTCATCTCCACATTGGATTCTGGTATAAAATGTAAGCGATCATTTGGTCTAACAAGCGCATATCTTTCACCTGTGAAGATGAGAGCCGGTCTTTATTCTCCTTTGTCCCAAACCCCATTCATTTTACTGTCATCTTAAGCGTGAATGGGTCACTGTAACGTCAATTTTGTTGCGTGTGCTCGCGCACACCGACGGCTGCTGGCTCGGGGAAAGAACATGCGCCACTTGTTATGGACACTAAATTGTTTGGATTCAGTATACCTTTAACACCGTAACTTTACCGGCACGCTCCATTTCACCGAATCTGTCTCGGTCATTTGTTTGCAGCCTGTGCTGCTGTGAAGAATAGGCGCTCCGTGCGTCCTCTTGGGAAGCTATACATAGGGCGCTATGTATTTCTTCTACTCGTGTTTCCCGTGTTGCTTTTCCTGGTTTCAATATGTAAAGTTGAGGGAAATAAAACTACATGACGTATCTTGGGTGCTCAATGCAAGCTTTGTACTCAGTCAACACTGTCTGCTAGAATAATCGATTGCGTAACAGAAATGTCGGATATCTCGGAAGAATTCACATCCACATAACACATATGTTGTGTCAACGTTAGCCGCAACGTTTTCCGCGCTTGGAACTAACACCGCACACGTCGTCGAGCTATTGATGCGATGAAAAGGAGCGTTGCCATTTGTGATAATCGATTTCTTTTACCCTCCCGCTTGTTTTGGTCACGGTACTATGGAAGTTGTGAGAAGTAAACAATTAAAGCGAACGACAAAAAAATTTCAACATTTTGCGTTATTTATCTGTCCGTATCTCATATCTTATTTGAGCAAGCCTATTTTGTTAAATTAGGTATTTACATTTCAAATTGCGATTATTTAATGTGGTTTAGAAGATTGTTATGTTAAAAAAAGTTGCGGCTCCCAATAACGTGGTCTGGCCACTCTGGCAATGTTCCGAGATTATCCGAGCCTATTCGGACCACACTGAGGTTCGGCAGTTCTTCCGAGACTTTCTGATAAACTTTCCCCCAGTCACAATACTCTGTTTCACCTTATGATGTACCGCAGGAAAGGCTACAAGCGCGAGCTCCTTGCTCTGGGGCACATCTCGGCGGCATAAGCTCTCGTGACTTAAGAGCGGCTGCCAACGCTATGAGCTCGCGCTTCTAGCCTTCGCTGCGGTACAACATAAGGTGAAACGAAGTATAGTGAATGCAATGGCCCGAGGAGTGCAGCCAGCGTTCGAAAAAATCTCGGAGGCCATAGAACTGAGCACGGTCTGAATTGTTTGGGAATACCTGGTGTTGTGGGGTCACGTGTTTCTGTGACATCAGGAATGTAACAAAATCACGTGACGCCTTGGTGTGACGTGGTCACGTTAGGGTGTCACGTGACACCTTGACGTCCCGATATTTTTTTTTGTTGTACAAGATTATGGCATCTCGAAAACTGGGTGAGTTATGGCGCATGCTCAACGACAATACTGTATGGAAAAACAAGTTTGTCCAAATGACAGCGCTGCCCTGCCATGAAAGATTCTATATTATTATTTTTATTTGTGATTAACATAACATGTTTTTACTCCTTTCATAGGCCCACGTTTTTATTTCTCTACGTGCGCGGAGGCAGCAAGTTCAAACACAACTAAAAAGTGATAAACATATATATGATGCTAAATCGTCTGCCTACATCCGCTAGAACATGCTCGAAAATATGGGAGAAGTGAAAAAAAATGTAGTCACAAAACACATGCTCGTCCAAATGATTCCTACTCGTTATGGACGTTGCAAGTGTTCTATTAAACCAAATGCAATCCCAGAGTGCGACGCAACCTAGTTTCTGTTGGAGATCACTTGCACTATATCGTAAAAATAAAAATTTAATGTGCTATGGCGCAGTTTAGTAGCATGTGACCTCGAACATCAACAGCGCGGAAATAATTTTAGTATATAAAAAATTGTCACATGAAATTATCAGCCTTCAAGTGTATTTTAATATATCGTGAACCGCTATGCACTTCAAACACCAATCGATGGTGTTCGTCGAACCATACACACTTGCCAACCTGATTGACTCAATCGATAAATGAAGTAATGCTCCAACTGCATGGCGAGGCCGTATGCACGTATAAGGTCTTGTGAGATAAACCTAACACACATACACCATTCAGCTCCTACCCTACATCAGAAGGCAATAATACTGGATTTGGGGCGTCGCCTTAAAGAGACAGACATTGGACACGAGCGTTATGTCCACGTTTAATAGTCACTTCCCCTTTTTCACTTTTCACGATAAGTTTTAAAACTAAGAATATAAGCGAGATTAGCCCCTGTCCAAATAATTTATTGTGCCAATTATTGTCAGTATTCGCAGCTCTGCGTTAAACTCAGCCTCTATCATGTGGCTTGGCTGAACGATGCGGAGCCGGGCCCTCATTTTTGACTGTCTGGGCTTTTAATGCTACGCCAGTCCCTGGTCCGGAGGGTTGAGAGGATTGAAAACGTTGAATGATTCGTCCAGGAAGAATATGCAAGACAGAGTGCTCTAAAGGCGGCACCTGGGTCGCGGGCATCTCTGTTGTATCCAAGACCTTCATCGTTGACCTCTCTGGTGGAAACGGTCTTGGAGACCCCTGAAGTTGCCGTTGGCTGTTTTCTTCCATTTTTTGCTGAGGATGACTGAAAAACGCCGTTGGAGAGGCTGTGCCGGTGAGATTCCACAAGGCAAGTGCGCCGCAAGCCGCTAATGTAGCGATGAGGGCCAGCAGCAAGTCTTTGCGTAGCTTCGTTTCGAACTTGGTCAACAGCGTAGCAACCACTGTCGACACGTTCCCGAATGCAGCTGAGATGCTAAATCCTGTGCATCGAAGCGCAGTCGGAAACAGCTCCACCGTCAAGGCGAGGAGAACAAAGAAGGCCACTAAAGAGAGCAGTTGTACAAAAACCAGCAAGGCACTCGCTATTACTCTCGGCGGTTCGTCGTAAGTAACAATTAGCAGGGACGTTCCAACGCTGAGTAGTGAGAGAACTATCACTAGTACGCTCTCCTTGTCAAATCGATTGAAGGAAAATAAGATGATGGTGAAACAGATGGGCACAAGGACGACCGACGCGATGGCGAACGACTCATGAATCACGAAGGGGTACATGTAGATATGCACGGAGAATGCAAAGTCTACAGCGAGAAAAGCAAAACAAACGATGGCAGAACGTGTGCGGGTTTTCGGTTCAAGCAGCAGTCGCTGGATGGTGATACGATGCGAAACCCCATTTTCGCTGGTTGCAAACTTTAAATCATTTCCCGCCTTTTTCAGCGAGTTGATTGCTGCATCGGGCGAAGCTCTGTTGGTGCTTGCGGCGATAAGTGTCACTTTCCAGGCTTCTTGAAGGTTTCCGGTGACCAGGAGCCAGCGCGGTGACTCGAGGATCATATAAAATACACAAACGAGGAACGCCGTGGGTACCATTATAGCTAGGTGAACTTCCACCCAATTGAGTTGTAACACAGAAAGCACGAGAAAGAATGCGGGCACTATTAACACTGCAATACCAACAATGCTGAAACAGTACAGCGGCCACTTGTTATGTGGGGACACCTCGTAAAGTGCGACAAATACAACCTTTACAAGGCCCTCAGAACTTCCCGCCACAATAGATCGGACTGTCAAAAAAAGAGCAAACAAATTGGTTTGCCCACTGGCGAAGCCAGCAAATAAATTAACAACAACGCAGAAGCATACGACAGGTCTACGACCAATATGGTCGGCTACTATTCCGGAAATCACACCGCCTAATGCTGCGCCACAGTCAAATATCAGTGAAGCCAGCGGAACCAACCAGGAGCGGTTGCAGACGAGGCTCCATTCGCTTATGATGGTGTTACCGTACTCTTCCAGGTCGAATTCCCACTCAATACAAGGAATGAGTGTGCGCATCGTGGTATTTTCTGGCTTCAACGGCAAGCTGTACATGCTGCACTGGCTATAGCGTCCGTCCTCCGTGACTGGGATAGTGACATTCTTCCACTGACTCCTGCTCATGAGGATGCCATCGGGAGGTCGACACCAGTGGTCCATAACTCGAGCGGTCAGAGCAAAGCTTGTAGCATGGCAGAAGTAAGAAACGGCTGCGAGTATGGCGCAGAAAATTACCATTCCCTGGAACCTCCCGACTCCAATCACGATGGTGTCCTCGCTGATTTGTCTTTCAGTCGTTTCAACGGGATTATTAGCTAGATCCATGGCACTTGATTGAAGATTCAGGAAGGGCGATTACCACATTCTACGTCTTGCTTTCGTCCTTGTCGTCTACCTTCTTCAGTAAAAAAGATTGTGCCTTTAGGAACACGATAGGATTGGCGGTCAAACGTGCAGAGCACGTGGAGCAATAGCTCGAGCTGCAGAATCCAGGGGATCATGGGTTTTTCAGCGTTTCGATCTCGGGTACTCTCCTGGTCTAAAACGGGAACGCAAAGCAAATTGTTGTGTGTATGTTTATACAGCCGGAAGTTAGTCTGCCTCAATCGTCTGGTGTCTCAGCTGTAGATAAGCAATTTAGCCAGTGTGGTACAACCGCTAACCTGGGGTCTTTAACGTGCACCACGCAGTAGTGATAGACGACCGCACGCCGGTACGATGCTCATCCAGATCGAAACGGGCAGGGGCGGGGATTGAATCGAGGATTCTGGGTTCTGCAGCGCGAGCTTTCGCTCCACGCGCTCCGAGCTGGTGTGCGCTAGACTTACGGGAAAGGAGAAAACTCCTTTCCCACGTTAGCTAAACACGAAAGCCACCGTTTGCCTCCACTGTCGCTTTTCGAGTTCGGATTGTGACAACATAGTGACGTATGACCACGTATGACCTACGTAGCACATAGCTGAAGTCGCATAACAAGATTAACTGCGGCATAACTCGACACACCCTATTTTTTATTTCACCAACCAGCTCGGAGCACGCGTGGAGCGAAAGCTCGCTGTGCAGAACCCAGGATCCTGGGTTCAATCCCCACTCCTACTTGTTTCGATCTGGCCGAGCATCGTACCGGCGTGCGGTCGTCTATCACTACTGCGTAATGCACATTAAAGACCCGTGGCTAGCGGTTGTTACTGCACTGGCTAAATTTCTCATCTACTGCTGGGAGACTCCTCGTCCGTTGAGGCAGAGCAGGTTCTAAGCTGCATTAACATACACACAACCCAATTTTCTTTTCGCCATGAGATCGAGCAACTGCGAGTGTAAAGGCACGTTTATACTCCAACGTAACGTCGACGGGCGCGGCGTAGCGTAGCGCGCGCAGATATTGATTGGCCACAGCTCTCGAGTTCCTGGTTTCCGGCCAATGAAAGGCGCGCGTTCTGCGCTACGCCGTGTTCACTGCGCTCAACGTCGGAGTATATACAGCCCTTAAGAGCTACTAGAACGTGCTCCGGGCTTTCAACGTCCATGTCGAGCAGACACGTTTGCGCAGTACAATCCAACGTTTGTGCAAGCATCGTTCGGGATGATGTGCTCGTGGTTGTAGCTTCTGTTTCGGTTGCACTAAGCGGAAGAAGCTTTGGGCAGAATTCTGGAGCGTTAAAAATGGCGGTGATGCTTCTAGCGCAACGAGAGGCCGACCGACGCGTACAAGGACGTGTATACCGCAAGCACGCGGATGCCTTTGCGATACACGACGATTCCTCCTGACGACAATATCACTTGTCAAAAAGCATAGTGCGGAGGCAGTGTGACCAGCTGTGCGACGGAAGACGGCGACCATGGTGACCGTCGAGCAGCAGCTACTAAACGAATCGCACTGCGGCTTTTCGCAACGTTGATGGTTATCAAAGCCGTAACGGCCATCGCGAATGTCGTTGTCAACCGGCTGGGAATAGACAGCTAGTCGACAAAGTCCCTGACCGAGGCAGCCAAGGCATGTGGGAAAGAAGGTTTTTGTCGCCACCATGGCAAACACACCACCGTCATGGGGTGCTTTGATTAAACCTTGAATCTAACTCAACCTTCGTCACCATCATAGGTCTGAGGGAGACCTTCACCATTATGATGGCCTCCAGCATTTTAGCGCAAAGTCCACTTTGACATTCACATCATGGGGGTAAGTTTACGAACTTTAGTGTTTTTACCGCTTCGAACTTAGTGCACGACTAGTACCTATGTCTACAGGTAGCCATTTGTAGCGGTTTGTAGCTACTGTCATTCACGTAATAAAGTTTGCGGCATTTGTTGCATCAATGAGATATTTTACCCTTTCACGCCAAGCTTCTGCAGTTGCATGCCAGTCATCGGACAGTCCTAACCCTTTCGAAAAAGCCACTTTATGAGAAATTGCTTGTGTCCAATAAATACATATAAGTCATACAAGATATATAAAACCATATGAGAACCATATAAGAACTATATGATATATAACAACATATAAAACCATAAGAACCTTGTAAGAAACTTCTCACAAGTTTCTTATATGGTTTTATATGTTCACATATTTCTTATATAGTTCTTGTATGGTTGTCATACGTTCTTATATATCTTGAATGATTCATTAGTGTTTAATGGACATAGAAATTTCTATGCAAATGAGAATTTTCTATAGGGTTGTTAAACTTCAGATAAGGTGGTTTTCCAGGTAGCAGGCCAGAGAGATGCCCTAACTTGGGCAAAGGTTTGGCAAACGTAACGGGCCAACTTTGGCCCAGGTAGGTTTTGCTCCATGGCGTTCATCAACGCCAAAGTACGTTGCCTAACTTTAGCCCTAGATGAGCGATACGAGAACATGCCAAGGTTTGACTTTTGCCGTACTTGCTATAACTAACAAAGCAACGCCTAATTTGGATATTTCGGACATGCCAAAGTTTGGCTTTTCTCTGGTCCGCCACAGGAGTACCGAAGTAAGCGCCATACTTGAGCCATAACTGTCAAAGCAACGGCTAATTTGGGTATTTCGGATATGCCAAAGTTTCGCTTTTCTCTGGTCCGCCAAAGTAGTGCCAAAGTAAGTGCCAGACTTGAGCCGTAACTGCCGAAGTAAATCCTAATTTGGGGATTCGGGGGATGGCAAAGTTTGGCTCTTCTCTGGCTAGCCACTAAAGTTCCAAAGAAGTGTCGAAAGTGCGAAAGAAAACCGAGAGCCCTGCCGAAGTTTGGAATTTCTCTGGTGTGCCACAGAAGTGCTCCGTCACGTGCTCCAGAGGACATTTAAATTAAATAAGCGTTGCAAACACGATGGTCAGATCTCGTCGTCTCCGCTCGCAAGCAGCACGGAGATACGTGGCAGTGCAGTGCCAGTACCGGCTGAATGTCGGTTCTAATATCGCTCAAATGTCTAGTTTGGCAACACCGTTCGATATCCGGCAGGTATTGCCGTACAGCCTTTTTGCCCCTGTCTAGTGTTCGCGCAATATCGTGTGAATACTCTACGATGCGTCTGCTCCGTATAGGCCGGACGTCGTGCAAGTCTGTGTTTTATAGGACGTTGCATATCATTTGTTGCATATCAATAACATACACGGACGAACAAAATTTTTTCGAACGCCCCCAGAAGTTTATTAAATTACTATCATTACACTCAGCTTATTCTCGGCATGTTTACAAAAATCATGCTTGTCTGTAAAATAAAAAAAATATATATAAAATATAATTTGCACTGATCTCATGCCAAGCAAAACTCATAAATTATAAAACAAAAGAGCGTGAAGATCAAAACTTGAAGGTTCCTTTTTTTGAATCGCGGAAGGCGTAGAGCAATTCTCCACGATATTGTCTTCAAACTAACTCCCCGTCTAATCCTTTCAGTAAGCACCCCCCGTCGTTTACCTGCCCGTCGCCCCTCGTACACCAACGTCTTTCCATGGCGAGATCTACGAAGACGTCGAAGACTGGTTGCAGCAATACGGACGGGTGGCGCTGCAATCATGAAACCTCGATAACATCATGGGACCAGCTCAAAGGAGAGCTCCGAGGACGTTCGCCAGTCAGCACCGAAGGGAGAGAGCCGAGGACTTTCTTCGGACGAGGACGCAAGGCCCCAACGAAAGCGTCACCAGCTTCGTTCAAGACGTCCTGCGACTGAGCGCGCGTGCCGACCCACAAGCCGCCGACGACAAGAAGCTGCGTGTCCTCATGCGCGGGGTGAGGGACGACATCTTTGGAGGCCTTGTCCGCAACCCGCCGGCAACAGTCGAAGCGTTTGTTACGGAGGCAACGAACATGGAGCGCGCCCTCCAAGCACGCTCCTCCTACTACCAACGACATCCCGGCGTCGTTGCCTCCACGCTGCTTAATGACGACATCGGCGCCCGTACCCGGGACATCCGTGACATGATCCTGGACGTCGTCCGAGAGGAGCTTCGAAAGCTGCTCCCCGCTGCTGAGCGTCCGGCGTCGCTGTCAGTCGCCGAGATTGTGCACGACGAAGTACAGCGGGCCTTGCAGCCTGAAACTCCCGTCCACGTGCAAGCCCCCGAGGAACCGAGGCTGACCTACGCCGCCATGGCCAGACGACCGCCACAAGCTCCCCCCAAGCTACGACGCCACCACGACGTGAACCTCCAGCGCCACAGTACTTCCAATGTCGCGAAGAACGGCAGTACGTGCGCCCGGAAAAACCAGCACCCAGCGTGTGGCGAACGGCCGACCGACGCCCGCTTTGTTACCATTGCGGGGAAGCCGACCATGTCTACGGCCGTTGCCCGTACCGGCAGCTGGGGCTACGAGGTTTCCACCCGACGACCCGCGACCACGCTACGGCGAGCGAGCCTCGGGACATCGACGAATACCTCCGACGTTCGCCATCCCCGGACCGTCTCCCGCCGCGGTTTCTGATCGCCGTCACCACAATGCCCTGCATCGCCTCATCGCAGATCCCGCCGTGAGAGCCTGTCGCCCCTCGCCCTCGTCGGGGAAACTAAGCGCGGCAACCCTGGAGGTTGAGTTGCCGAAGGCGACCGTCGGAAACATCCTCCACAAGCATCAGAGGGTTCCCACACTAGCGACGAGACGCATCAGAACGACGCTTCTGCGACGGTGTCCAATGACCTCGACGTAATCATCGACGGCTACGACGCGAAGGCTCTCGTCGACACCGGAGCAGACTATTCCGCTTAAGTGGGAAGCTCTCTCGCCGCCTTCGAAAGTGATGACGCCGTGGATGGCCCGAAAATACGAACCGCCGGCGGACACCTTATCACACCAGTGGGACGATGTACTGCGCGCGTGGACATCCACGGGGAGACCTGTACCGTGAAATTCGTCGTCCTCAAGGACTGTTCGTGAGACGTCATCCTTGGCATGGACTTCCTCTGTGAGTACGGTGCCGTGATCGACCTTGGAGTAAGCAGGTTGACGCTGCGAAAGACCGTTATACCTCCGAAGGGATTCAAAACGTCGCCAGCCGCCGTCCGAGTCATTGCGGACCACGTGAACCTGCCGCCACGGTCGAGTATTATTGTGCCCGTCGTGACCAATGCAGTTGCCAGCGGGAGAGTCCTTCTGGAAAGCAACGTCCAACTGCTTCTCGGAAGAGGAATAGGCGTCGCAAGGGGCGTAGCCGAGCTGCAGGATGGACGTTCTGTGGTCCTCGTGACGAACGTTCGACAGGAGGCGCAAAACCTCACGAAAGGTGTCGCTGTGGCCGGGCCGGGCCGACGCCGGGCCGACGCCGAAATCGCCGCGATCTCCGACGAGCCTTCGCCATGCCAGCCGTACAGTACACCGCCACCGCAACTCGAAGTTAGCACCAAGCTCAGTGCCACAGAACGACGACAGCTCGGGGACCTCTACGCCGAGTTCGGCGACTGCTTTGCGACGACGTCGATGGTGCGTCGAGGGTGCGCCAGACAACAGTTGCGAAACACCGCATCGCTACCAATGAGGATGCGCTCCTGTGCATCGCCCGCCGTACCGGGTCTCTCCAAAGGAACGAGAGGCCATTCAGGAACAGGTACAAGAGATGCTCAACGACGACATCATTCAGGCTTCGAGCATCCCGTGGGCCTCTCCAGTCGTACTGGTGAAGAAGAAGGACGGAACGCTTCGATTCTGCGTTGACTACCGGCGGTTCAACGCGGTCACGAAGAAAGACGTGTATCCGCTCCCCGCATCGACGACACGCTGGACCGGCTGTTCCACTCCCGATACTTTCGTCGATGGACCTTAGGAGTGGCTACTGGCAGATCGAAGTCGACGAACAGGACCGAGAAAACACCGCCTTCGTCACGCTCGACGGACTATATGAGTTCAAGGTGATGCCCTTCGGACTGTGCACAGCGCCGGCAACGTTCCAACGTGTCCTAGACACCGTCCTGGCAGGCCTCAAGTGGCAGAGCTGTCTCGTTTACCTCGACGACGTCGTGGTATTCTCGGCCAACTTCGGCGAGCATTGCTACGCCTTCGGGCCTTTCTTGAGGTAATCAGGACCGCAGTACTCAACCTCAAGCCAACGAAGTGCCAGTTTGCCTACGGCGAACTGAAGTTCCTGGGCCACGTTATGAGCAACGAAGTGTAAATCCTGACCCTGAGAAACGCGCGCCGTAGCGGCCTTTCCACCGCCCACCGACACAAAGGCCGTCCGAAGATTCCCTTGGAGTTTGCGCATACTACCGGCGATTCGTTCAGGATTTCGCCAAGCTTTCTGTGCCGCTCACGCACCTTACGAAAGACGCCGTGAACTTCGATGGGGTGGAGAACAGCAACAGGCATTCGACGAATTAAAGCGACGGCTCCAGTCACCACCGATTCTCGGACACTTCGACCAAACGTCCGAAACGGAAGTTCACACGGACGCCAGTAATACAGGACTCGGAGCGGTACTGGTCCAACGACAAGACGGTGCGGAGCGCGTAATCGCATACGCTAGCTGGACGCTGTCGAACGCGGAACGCAATTGCTCGACGACCGAGAAGGAATGTATGGCCGTCGTCTGGGCCATCACGAAATTCCGCCCGTACTTGTACGAGAGTCCATTTCGGTGGTCACCGACCACCACCCGCTGTGTTGGTTAGCGGGCCTGAAGGACCCATCGGGACGCCTTGCTCGGTTGAGCCTACGACTGCAAGAGTACGACGTGACCGTGGTCTACAAGTCAGGCCAAAAACACAGCGACGCCGACTGCCTGTCCAGAGCCCCTGTCGAGTCAGCTACCGGCTGTGCCATAGACGACTGCGACGACGACGATCACTTTCTTGGCGTGGTGAGCATTCACGGTCTGGCAGCGCTCCAGCAGGACGATCTTGAGTTGCGTGAACTGATCGACCACTTCGAGGGACGAGGGTATGATTCCCGAGCCTTCTCACGTGACCTGCCAAGATTCACCGCCCGGAGAGGTATCCTCTATAAAGAGAACTTCGGGGACAACAACTCGACGTGGCTCCTGGGGGGCTATGTTGCACGTTTTGGACTCCCAGGCGACTAGGGGTAAGGAAGTGACGTAGGTGTGAATGAACGTATCTTAGCAACACCACGCATCGCGTCATCAGCGACTCCACCAATCAACATCCAAAGGGCGTTGTTGACGTCACTTCCTTCTCCCTAGTCACCTGGGAGTCCAAAACGTGCAACATAGTCCCCCTGGTGATTCCTGCTAGTCTCCGAGAAGGGATCTTCCAAGCCTGCCACGACGACCCAACATCGGGTCACCTTGGCTACAGTAGGATTCTTGCACGGATCCGAGAAAAATACTAGTGGGCAAAGCTCCAGAAGGCTGTCCACCTCTACGTCCGTTCGTGCCACGAATGCTAACGACGCAAGAAACCACCAACGAACCCTACAGGTCTCCTGCAACCGATCGCGCCCCGATCGCACCATTCCAGCAGATTGGAAAGGATCTTCTGGGACCTTTCCTGCCGTTTACCCAGGGAAACCGTTGGATAATCGTGGCAACTGATTATCTCACCAGGTACGCCGAGACAAAAGTACTCCCGTCGGGAACCGCCGTGGAAGTAGCAAAGTTTTTCGTGGAGTCTATCGTCCCCCGATCACGGCGCTCCCCAAGTCCTGATTACGGACCGAGGCTCCTGCTTCATGGCACAACTGACACGATACTCCACCTGAGCCACACCGACCACCGCTGGACCACGGCATACCACCCGCAGACCAACGGACCGACAGAGCGACTAAACAAGACCATGTCCGATATGATCTCGATGTGCGTGGACGTGGAACACAAGACGTGGTATGAAGTGTTGCCCTACGTCACGTTTGCGTACAACACGGGAGATTCAAGAAACCACTGGCATTACACCTTTCCAGCTGGTGCACGGCAGAAAAGTGACGACGATGCTAGACGCCATGCTGCCCCACGACCCGACGGACGAAGGCACGGACGACGCGCAGCTGGTCACCCAATGAGCAGAAGAAGTACGCCAGCTAGCCCGTTTTCGAATAAAGGACCGGCAACGTGTGGACGCTGGCCGGTACAACCTTCGTCGCCGCGACGTGGAGTTCCAGCCCGGAGACAAACTGTGGTGTGGACGCCAATTCGCCGTCGAGGCCTCAACGAGAAACTGTTAAAACGCTACTTCGGACCCTACAGGTCAGCCGCCGCCTTAGGGACTTGAACTACAAGGTGCTCCCTGACGGAACCCGACCATCAGGACGCCGCCAGCCACGGCCCGAAGTCGTCCACGTAGTTCGACTCAAGCCGTTCTACGCGCGATAGGATTGCGACACTGCATGTTTATTTCGTTTCACCGTAAATTTTATTACCTTTTCTGTTTTCCTTTCGCGCTGCATCGGGATGATGCACCTTTAAAGGGGGATAATGCCGCGCGCAGGGCCGAGAAAGCAACGCTCGGTCACCGACTTCTAGAAGATTTGCGTTCATGCTCGCACCGGACGTAACTTCCCACCTACTTTGTTGTTCTCGAAAGTGCCAGTTCATCCTCGCCCCGAGCGCGCGACGCTCGAGCCTTCTTTGCCGAACTTCCGATGATAGTGACGCACTGTAGATAAACAGCTACCCGCGACGTCAAGTCAGTCTCGCTCGCGCTCTTGTGTTTCGCCGCCGAATCGCCGCCTGTTTTTCTGCTGCCTCGACGCTCTTTTGTTCTTTACTTACTTTTGCTTC
>JAZHYW010052554.1:0-12107 GCA_037355805.1 Ixodes ricinus
CTCAAGAACCGCAGTAAAACAAGTCCGGCTCCTCGCGGAGCATTACTAATTTCTCCCTTTATGTGGATAATTAAGATATCTATTGTTTAATTTTGGATTAGACATCTGTTATCTTATTCAAGACGTTCACATTCCAAACGCCAAAAGCATCGCTTTTTCCTCCGAGGACCAAATCTCATAAGAACTACTTGGCGCAGCGGCTATGAACAATGCGCCAAAAATTACTTTTTTTCTTGAGGTGAAAAGCGGGTATAGAACCACTCAGTTGGGAAACTGCCATAGAGACTGCTCTGAAAAAGTGGCACCGATCCGTCCACGAGAACCGAGCTAATGGCGATCCCAACGCCGCCACTTCTCCCGCAGCGGCCAGTCCAGGAACTGCACGTGACTTCCATTTTCGTTGTAATCGGCCATTTTGGGGCCAGAACAGATACTGTGGAAGGGGCTTCGAGGTACCGCCCTCGACTCCCAAGCGGACGCGCCGCGGTTTACTACCGTGGTTAATATGCGCCTAACTCAGGACGCGCTACCTGAAATCCCCGCTGAGGCAGGGTTGTATAAAAACAATATTAATTATACTGCAAAACCTTGCGAACTAAATATTTTAGAAAACAACACGCGCCCCCATTTTGTACTAAACTCCAATAAAAGTTACTACAAAAGAGTTTTTTCCGTTAGTTTTTACGCAAAAACATGCTTTCTAAAAGCTCAAGGCGACCACAGTTAAGACAAATGATACAGAGTGGCGCTGTTGTCGCATTTAGCTCGGTCTCGGTGGACGCCAGCGGCCCGGGTTTCAACGGTGAGTTTCCCAACTGAGAGTTCTATACCGTTGGCTAGGGCTGAAGGCTGCAGCGCTCCTCTGGTGACGTCACGAGTCGGCTGGCGAGCGCGGCGGAGACGCGCTGGACTGAAGAGCGTCGCGCATAGATTTACCGACGTAGTTTGGCATTTTTATTGACACAAACGTTTGTTAATAGGTAAAACGGAGTATAACCATCTATAGTCGGTGACAGGTCAAGAACAAAATGGAGCTCCTCCACCTTTTCCACTTTAGAATGTCGTCATTAATAATTTAATATTAAATTTAATCAAAATAAAATAAACAACGAAAAATTCATAATTTAAAGGGATACTTCAACGAAATTTGAAATATTCCCGTCGTGTTCAAAAATAGGTTGAATATGATCCCCAATATCCGTAAATGACAATCGCACGTTTGTATATTGATCCTGGTGGCTGTATTTTTAGTTTATAAACGGCCCACTCTGGCAAGCGCTCGGAGAAGGCCCAGCTTAGGGCACGGTGACATCCAACGCAATCGTGACGTAGGTCGTCTCAAGACGAGCCGCTACGGCAGGACTGACGTCGAGAGGATGGCCTAGTCGTTCCAGCCACCGAAGCGGCTGCTTTTGTAGGAATTTTGAGTGACGGGCTAATCTTCTATAATCTTGTAGGGGGACAATAGCGACTTCTGCGACACACAAAGGGATTCTCGGGAAGAGGGGAGTTCCTCCTTCTCTCGTCATGGCCGGAGGCGAGACGACCTCCGTCACTAGCTGTCAAGGTTCCTAGACGAGCATTACAAACGAGGCGTTGGCGACATTCACCAGGTGCTCTTTGCTAATGTTTAATTCGTTTTAAAATTCCTTTTCGAGACTTTTTTAACAAGATATTGGTATGTTCCATGTGATACTGCTCTTTTGAACACATATAGACCAAAAAATGAGCGCCGAAATTTCGTTGTAGTATCCCTTTAAGGGTAAACGTTGAAGAGCACGGTATGTTTACTGAGAGAATATCAAACTATTTCACGTGGTCGTGTGTTTTATCCAACCTCGTTGGTTTTGTCGGACGCTTCGCATGTCGTAGATTATCAACTATAGTCAGTGACAGGTCAAGAACGAGGTGGAAGCTGCTCCCACCCCTTTCCACTTCAGTGGAGTGAACGTTAGAGGAGATCGCCTCCTCTCCAGCATTCGCTTCCGCTAAGTGGAAAGAAGTGGGAGGAGCTTCCACTTCGCTCTTGACCTGTCACTGACTGTAAGTATATGACTGGGTGACATATTTTCTTACATGGGCAGCCTATTAGAGCATACACTTATTATGATATGCAAGAACATTGTTCACGAAGTTTTGAGAAAGATGAGTTTAGCTTTAGAGCAACCAACTCTTTGGTGCTTTTAATTATCTCCAGAAACGAGTAGACACAAATAAACATAGAATGATTGCCTCGAAACATTATTGTAAGAAGCTGAGAGACCCGCTGAAGTGCATAACAGCAACAACCTAGTGGGCTTGCTTGCACATATGTGGTTGCAGCTAGTTAAAAGAGGGGTATTAAAAATTGTGGACTGATGCTATTGTGAAGTTTAAAACAATGTAGTGCATCCAAATGTAATTTTTAGCAGGAGTTAACAAGTAATTTCAAAATAAACTGCAGATGAGCTGGGGAACGTTTATAATAAAGTAACTAATGACACTGAAAAAAAAAAAAAAAGACACAAATAAGAAAAAAAATTGTAATACTTTTCAAAAGAGGGGTATTTAAAAATTGTGGACTGATCTGCTCTTTCGGAGTTCAAATAAAATGTGATGTGTTCAAATGTAACTTTTAGCGAAGTAAACAAATAATTTAAAAACAAACGGCGGAGCGAGCTGGGGAATGTTCATCATAAAGCAATTAATCCGAGATTAGGGCACGATAACCAAAACTTAAACGCAGAAAAAGACTGGAAGAAGAGGGACGGACACCGTCTAAACCAAAGTGTACAACCTGTATTGAACTGAGTGCAGGCAAACTTAGCTGTCAAACTTAAAGCATAATTTTCAGTAAGGAACAGGTGTGTGGGAGCTTCATGCCCATTACCACCTGCGTTATTCCCACTATGAATGGAAGCTGTGAATAGAAGTTTTCTCACCTTTGAAAGCTTCAAATTTTATCTTCTCGTGTATCCATACTTTCTTCTTGTATCCATCTTGACAGGATTCAAACACAAGCATCTTAGATGTCATTCTGTAGCTTTTGCGACACGAAGACAAAGCGCATGTATGGCATGTAGACTTAAATGCCGTTGCACAATGATAATGCTATGACAACTGTTGCGTGGAATATAAATTAATTATTTAGATCTAGGGTTTCACATTTCCTTTTCTTTGACTTGGAATTGGCCTCATGAATCTGGTCGTTCACCCTTCCACAATAGTTGTTTAGCACAGTGTTTGTGCTGCACCACGAGTGCTTCAGCACGACCTCACTTTTGTGTCCTTTCACAGGTGTCAAAATCAGGAGTCTCGTTGGTAGAAGTAGTTAATTGTGAGCTCGGTGACAAACTGGTGCTGGTTCGGAAAGTTCTTGAACAACGTAATTCTTCTCACAGCATTAACGACGAACATAGTTGGATAAAGAAAGCCCCCTCGATCCAATTTCTTGACAAGACAGCAGTTCTCTTGCGTGTGTGAAACTTGCTATCCTGTGGTCAGCGCTGCCCTGCATTTGTGACACTTTAGCTTTTTGAAAGTGGCCTAAACTGTGATCCTGCCACGACTATATAGGACTGGGAGGGTCTCATTTATCGCTTGTGACAAATGCCTCTTCTGTAACGACTATGTTGCAGCTGAGTGACAAGTCTACTTCAGTTTTCAAGCTCCTCCCATCACTCGTCTCCTTCATAGGGCTCCCTTATAGATGCATGATATTGCAAGCCCAGCCAGCTGCCGGTACTTCCGAGACGGTCTTCTAAGCTGTCAGTCTGAATCTTTTCCAGCAGGACATAGCTGAGTTCGAGTTCAGTTGAAGAGATTACATTGATTCCTTCAATAATATGCGCCACAGTGACTAGGAACAAGAGAGGGACACAGAGCGAAGGCTGCAGGCTCCTGACTCTCGTGAGTCAATACGTACAGGTTTCGCGGCGTCAAGCTACACGTGTGAATAGGCCAATTCGCGAAATCTTGGTTTCGCTGAACTGTGGCGCGTTGAAAAGATGCATCGTGTGAATAAGCCTTAAGCGAATCGAGAACATTGTATCCAAGCAACCGGAAAGAGAATGGACATATGAAGACTTAGTGTTTTTCAAAAAAGGATTAGAGAATATTGAACCAGACAAGGAGGAAGAAAACTAAAACTCAAGTCTAAAATCTGGTGGGATAAAGAGGTTAAGGCAGCAATATCGAGATGCCAAGCGGCATCTAGAGAACACAGATGGGCAAAAATAAGGGTGCCACACCAGCCGAAGTGACGTTGAAATGGGAGGACTTTCAGGAACGAAAGCGGGAGGCATCAGCATTAATAGAGCCAAAATCGGAGGGCAGGGTCAGTGGATGATTGAGATAAACCATAAGGATAGAGAATGCAGGCAAGATGGTTCTGGGAACACATCAGTGCACAGGGAAAAAGACCGAGGGGTACCAGCAGACACTAATCACACTAGGAAATGACAAAGGTAGAGGGAAGAAGCAAGGGAATACTTTGAGACATACATTCGAAGCAGCATTTTGGGAGTTAGAACCAGATCAGGCCATAGGGAGTAACTGCACTCTACACAACACAGAGGAGGATCATAGTGAAGGAGAGGAAATGACCATAGGGGAATGGGAAAAGCAGAAGGAAGGGTTCCGGCTGGAACTGCGACAGGTCCAGACGGCAAACCAATGAGACTGATAACAGTCCTTGGCAAACAAGTTGCGTATTTTGCACGAATATAACGCGAGTTTTTTTTTTCGGAATTACGTGCTCCAAAACGCACCTCGCGTTATATTCGGAATCGAGTTCAGCCACGAGGCGCGCGAGTCCAAAGAAAGCCAGAGGAGCAAGCCATCCCTCCCGGCTCAATGCAGGAGATCCGGTGGGAAAAGAAGTGGGGGTGTGGGATGAATTTATTGGCTATTGGGCCACCTAAAGGGGCCAATAGAAAATATATATAAAAACAAATTATCGCTTTTGAGTTTGAACAACGCACGCGCACGCACGCAAAAGCAGAAACTCCGCGCGCGCGCCATGCGGGAACGCGGGCACTGGCCAATTCGAGCCAAGCCAAGCCAGGCCGAGCCAAGTCAACACAAGCCAAGCCAAGACCGTTTACGTAATGGTGCAACACGAGGTGTTCCTTTTCAAACTCCTTCTCTCTCTCTCTCTTTGTTTATGCAGAGGGACCAGAACAAGAAGTGTGATCGTGTATCTGTGTATCGGGTTCAGCAGTCTTTTTCTGCCTGCGCATTTTTTAGTTTCTGCTCCAGAGTGGTCTGGTGTTTGTGTGTTGGTGCTTCTGGGGGGCTATGTTGCGCTTTTGGACTCCCAGGAGACTAGGAAGAGGAAGTGACGTAGGTGTGAATGAACGTATCTCGCATCGCGGAAACTCACCGTCATCAGCGACTCCACCAATCAACATCCAAAGAGCGTTGTTGACGTCACTTCCCTCTTCTAGTTTCCTGGGAGTCTAAAAGCGCAACATACCCCCTACTCTGCCTTGCTTGGATTGTGGGCTGCCGAGGAGCTCACGCCGAAGAAAAGGAACTACCAGACCAGACAAGCGGTGCCGTGCTGCTGCTTATCTGGGTAGTAGCCAAGTCTATTGTAAACGGAAGGACCTGAGCAGTGAGGATGAGTGCAGTCAAAACATAAACTGATATTTCTTCTATTTCCATTGACTTTTCACTTCTGCTATGCCCCCGAGTGCGTGAAATTGACGTGGCCGCGGCTCGCGTTATAATAGTAATAATAATTTTTTTTCTTTTGAGAGCATCAAAACCTGCCTTCGCGTTAAATTCGTGGTCGCGTTATATTCGTGCAAATACGGTAATTGAAACTAAGGCAGGTGATTGACCAGATACTTATGGGAGGGGAGGTACCCAGTGACTGCAAATTAAGCAGGATGAGATCATTATATAAGGGCTGGGAGACAAAGACAGTATCAAATCATACCGACCAATACTTCAGTAATATACAGACTAGTTATGCAAAGTGTAAAGAAGAATGGAAGAATGGGCAGAGGGAAAGCAGATTCTGGGGGAGCTTCAAAACAATGCTACCCAGGATGGCCTAGACGACTTGATGATTGCTTATTCATAGTCACTGAGTGCATTATGAATTAGCTATGATCTAGTCGTCTAGGCCATCCTGGGTAGCATTGTTTTGAAGCTCCCCCAGAATCTGCTTTCCCTCTGCCCATTCTTCCATTCTTCTTTACACTTTGCATAACTAGTCTGTATATTACTGAAGTATTGGTCGGTATGATTTGATACTGTCTTTGTCTCCCAGCCCTTATATAATGATCTCATCCTGCTTAATTTGCAGTCACTGGGTACCTCCCCTCCCATAAGTATCTGGTCAATCACCTGCCTTAGTTTCAATTACCGTATTTGCACGAATATAACGCGACCACGAATTTAACGCGAAGGCAGGTTTTGATGCTCTCAAAAGAAAAAAATTATTATTACTATTATAACGCGAGCCGCGGCCACGATCAATTTCACGCACTCAGGGGCATAGCAGAAGTGAAAAGTCAATGGAAATAGAAGAAATATCAGTTTATGTTTTGACTGCACTCATCCTCACTGCTCAGGTCCTCCGTTTACAATAGACTTGCTACTACCCAGATAAGCAGCAGCACAGCACCGCTTGTCTGGTCTGGTAGTTCCTTCTTCAGCGTGAGCTCCTCGGCAGCCCACAATCCAAGCAAGGCAGAGTAGGGGGCTATTTGCGCTTTAGACTCCCAGGAAACTAGAAGAGGGAAGTGACGTCAACAACGCTCTTTGGATGTTGATTGGTGGAGTCGCTGATGACGGTGAGTTTCCGCGATGCGAGATACGTTCATTCACACCTACGTCACTTCCTCTTCCTAGTCTCCTGGGAGTCCAAAAGCGCAACATAGCCCCCCAGAAGCACCAACACACAAACACCAGACCACTCTGGAGCAGAAACTAAAAATGCGCAGGCAGAAAAAAGACTGCTGAACCCGATACACAGATACACGATCACACTTCTTGTTCTGGTCCCTCTGCATAAACAAAGAGAGAGAGAGAGAAGGAGTTTGAAAAGGAACACCTCGTGTTGCACCATTACGTAAACGGTCTTGGCTTGGCTTGTGTTGACTTGGCTCGGCCTGGCTTGGCTTGGCTTGAATTGGCCAGTGCCCGTGTCCCGCATGGCGCGCGCGCGGAGTTTCTGCTTTTGCGTGCGTGCGCGTGCGTTGTTCAAACTCAAAAGCGATAATTTGTTTTTATATATATTTTCTATTGGCCCTTTAGGTGGCCCAATAGCCAATAAATTCATCCCACACCCCCACTTCTTTTCCCACCGGATCTCCTGCATTGAGCAGGAGGGGTGGCTTGCTCCTCTGGCTTTCTTTGGACTCGCGCGCCTCGTGGCTGAACTCGATTCCGAATATAACGCGAGGTGCGTTTTGGAGCACGTAATTCTGAAAAAAAAACTCGCGTTATATTCGTGCAAAATACGCAACTTGTTTGCCAAGGACTGTTATCAGTCTCATTGGTTTGCCGTCTGGACCTGTCGCAGTTCCAGCCGGAACCCTTCCTTCTGCTTTTCCCATTCCCCTATGGTCATTTCCTCTCCTTCACTATGATCCTCCTCTTGTGTTGTGTAGAGGCATTACTCCCTATGGCCTGATCTGGTTCTAACTCCCAAAATGCTGCTTCGAATGTATGTCTCAAAGTATTCCCTTGCTTCTTCCCTCTACCTTTGTCATTTCCTAGTGTGATTAGTGTCTGCTGGTACCCCTCGGTCTTTTTCCCTGTGCACTGATGTGTTCCCAGAACCATCTTGCCTGCATTCTCTATCCTTATGGTTTATCTCAATCATCCACTGACCCTGCCCTCCGATTTTGGCTCTATTAATGCTGATGCCTCCCGCTTTCGTTCCTGAAAGTCCTCCCATTTCAACGTCACTTCGGCTGGTGTGGCACCCTTATTTTTGCCCATCTGTGTTCTCTAGATGCCGCTTGGCATCTCGATATTGCTGCCTTAACCTCTTTATCCCACCAGATTTTAGACTTGAGTTTTAGTTTTCTTCCTCCTTGTCTGGTTCAATATTTCTAATCCTCTTTGAAAACACTAAGTCTTCATATGTCCATTCTCTTTCCGGTTGCTTGGATACAATGTTCTCGATTCGCTTAAGGCTTATTCACACGATGCATCTTTTCAACGCGCCACAGTTCAGCGAAACCAAGATTTCGCGAATTGGCCTATTCACACGTGTAGCTTGAGCGCGCGAAACCTGTACGTATTGACTCACGAGAGTCAGGAGCCTGCAGCCTTCGCTCTGTGTCCCTCTCTTGTTCCTAGTCACTGTGGCGCATATTATTGAAGGAATCAATGTGATCTCTTCAACTGAACTCGAACTCAGCTATGTCCTGCTGGAAAAGATTCAGACTGACAGCTTAGAAGACCGTCTCGGAAGTACCGGCAGCTGGCTGGGCTTGCAATATCATGCATCTATAAGGGAGCCCTATGAAGGAGACGAGTGATGGGAGGAGCTTGAAAAGCGAGTAGACTTGCCACGGCCCAGCTGCAACATAGTCGTTACAGAAGAGGCATTTGTCACAAGCGATAAATGAGACCCTCCCAGTCCTATATAGTCGTGGCAGGACATACAGTTTAGGCCACTTTCAAAAAGCTGAAGTGTCACAAATGCAGGGCAGCGCTGACCACAGAAGTAGCAAGTTTCACACACGCAAGAGAACTGCTGTCTTAGTCAAGAAATTGGATCGAGGGGGCTTTCTTTATCCAACTATGTTCGTCGTTAATGCTGTGAGAGAATTACGTTGTTCAAGAACTTTCCGAACCAGCACCAGTTTGTCATGTGCTCACAATTAACTACTTCTACCAACGAGACTCCTATTTGACACTTGTGAAGGACACAAAAGTGAGGTCGTGCTGAAGCACTCGTGGTGCAGCACAAGCACTGTGCTAAACAACTATTGTGTGAAGGTGAACGACCAGATTCATGAGGCCAATTCCAAGTCAAAGAAAAGGAAATGTGAAACCCTAGATCTAAATAATTAATTTATATTCCACGCAACAGTTGTCATAGCATTATCATTGTGCAACGGCATTTAAGTCTACATGCCATACATGCGCTTTGTCTTCGTGTCGCAAAAGCTACAGAATGACATCTAAGATGCTTGTGTTTGAATCCTGTCAAGATGGATACAAGAAGAAAGTATGGATACACGAGAAGATAAAATTTGAAGCTTTCAAAGGTGAGAAAACTTCTATTCACAGCTTCTATTCATAGTGGGAATAACGCAGGTGGTAATGGGCATGAAGCTCCCACACACCTGTTCCTTACTGAAAATTATGCTTTAAGTTTTACAGCTAAGTTTGCCTGCACTCAGTTCAATACAGGTTGTACACTTTGGTTTAGACGGTGTCCGTCCCTCTTCTTCCAGTCTTTTTCTGCGTTTAAGTTTTGGTTATCGTGCCCTAATCTCGGGATTAATTGCTTTATGATGAACATTCCCCAGCTCGCTCCGCCGTTTGTTTTTAAATTATTTGTTTACTTCTACAAAGATTACATTTGAACACATCACATTTTATTTGAACTCCGAAAGAGCAGCATCAGTCCACAATTTTTAAATACCCCTCTTTTGAAAAGTATTACAATTTTTTTTTTATTTGTGTCTTTTCTCTTTTTTTTGCGTGTCATTAATTACTTTATTATAAACGTTCCCCGCTCATCTGCAGTTTATTTTGAAATTACTTGTTAACTCCTGCTAAAAATTACATTTGGATGCACTACATTGTTTTAAACTTCACAATAGCATCAGTCCACAATTTTAATACCCCTCTTTTAACTAGCTGCAACCACATATGTGCAAGCAAGACATTTCCTGGCACTCGGTCTCTTTACAATAATGTTTCGAGGCAATCATTCTATGTTTATTTGTGTCTACTACGTTTCTGGAGATAATTAAAGCACCAAAGAGTTGGTTGCTCTAAAGCGATAAACTCATCTTTCTCAAAACTGCAGTGAACAATGTTCTGCATATCATAATAAGTGTATGCTCTAATAGGCTGCCCATGTAAGAAAATATGTTACCCAGTCATATACTATAGTCAGTGACAGGTCAAGAACGAGTGGAAGCTCCTCCCACCCCTTTCCACTTCAGCGGAGCGAACGGTGGAGAGAGGGTGGCCCCCACTCCAGCGTTCACTCTACTAATGTGGAAAGAGGTGGGTGGAGCTTCCACTTTGTTCTTGACCTGTCACTGACTATAGATAGCTGCACCCAACTAAATGCGTTTTTGGACCGGATTAATCTTTGCGAAAAAAAGAACCTCTGAAGCCGATAAATCACTTGGTGAAGCACTACTCATAGCATTAAAGGGATACTACAACGAAATTTCGGCGCTCATTTTTTGGTCTATATGTGTTCAAAAGAGCAGTATCACATGGAACATACCAATATCTTGTTAAAAAAGTCTCGAAAAGGAATTTTAAAACGAATTAAACGATTAGCAAAGAGCACCTGGTGGATGTCGCTAACGCCTCGTTTGTAATGCTCGTCTAGGAACTTTGACAGCTAGTGACGGAGGTCGTCTCGCCTCCGGCCACGACGAGAGAAGGGGGAAGGAGGAACTCCCCTCTTCCCTATATTCCCTTTGTGTGTCGCAGAAGTCACTATTGTCCCCCTACAAGATTATAGAAGATTAACCCGTCACTGAAAATTCTTACAAAAGCAGCCGCTTCGGTGGCTGGAACGACTAGGCCATCTTCTCGACGTCAGCCTCGCCGTAGCTTTGCTCGTCCCGAGACGACCTACGTCACAATTGCGTTGGATGTCACATGCTCTAAGCTGGGCCTTCTCCGAGCGCTTGCCAGAGTGGGCCGTTTATAACGAAAAATACAGCCACCAGGATCAAAATACAAACGTGCGATTGTCATTTACGGATATGGTGGATCATATTCAACCTATTTTTGAACACGACGGGAATATTTCAAATTTCGTTGAAGTATCCCTTTAAATTATGAATTTTTCGTTGTTTATTTTATTTTGATTAAATTTAATATTAAATTATTAATGACGACATTCTAAAGTGGAAAAGGTGGAGGAGCTCCATTTTGTTCTTGACCTGTCACCGACTATAGATGGTTATACTCCGTTTTACCTATTAACAAACGTTTGTGTCAATAAAAATGCCAAACTACGTCGGTAAATCTATGCGCGACGCTCTTCAGTCCAGCGCGTCTCCGCCGCGCTCGCCAGCCGACTCGTGACGTCACCAGAGGAGCGCTGCAGCCTTCAGCCCTAGCCAACGGTACTAGAACTCTCAGTTGGGAAACTCACCGTTGAAACCTGGGCCACTGGCGTCCACCGAGACCGAGCTAAATGCGACAACAGCGCCACTCTGTATCATTTGTCTTAACTGTGGTCGCCTTGAGCTTTTAGAAAGCATGTTTTTGCGTAAAAACTAACGGAAAAAACTCTTTTTGTAGTAACTTTTATTGGAGTTTAGTACAAAATGGGGGCGCGTGTTGTTTTCTAAAATATTTAGTTCGCAAGGTTTTGCAGTATAATTAATATTGTTTTTATACAACCCTGCCTCAGCGGGGATTTCAGGTAGCGCGTCCCGAGTTAGGCGCATATTAACCACGGTAGTAAACCGCGGCGCGTCCGCTTGGGAGTCGAGGGCGGTACCTCGAAGCCCCTTCCACAGTATCTGTTCTGGCCCCAAAATGGCCGATTACAACGAAAATGGAAGTCACGTGCAGTTCCTGGACTGGCCGCTGCGGGAGAAGTGGCGGCGTTGGGATCGCCATTAGCTCGGTTCTCGTGGACGGATCGGTGCCACTTTTTCAGAGCAGTCTCTATGGCAGTTTCCCAACTGAGTGGTTCTATACCCGCTTTTCACCTCAAGAAAAAAGTAAGTTTTGCGCATTGTTCATACGCTGCGCGAAGTAGTTCTTACGAGATTTGGTCCTCGGAGGAAAAAGCGATGCTTTTGGCGTTTGGAACGTGTACGTCTTGATAAGATAACATTTATCTAATCTAAAATGCACCTACATATATCTTAATTATCCACATAAAGGGGGAAATTAGTAATGCTCCGCGAGGAGCCGGACTTGTTTTACTGCGGTTCTTGAGGTGA
>JAZHYW010052555.1:0-19125 GCA_037355805.1 Ixodes ricinus
GTAATTACGAGATGAGGGCTATTCGAAGAGACAATTCAAATAATGTATTAAGTACGAGTAATATTTGCTCCGCGTCTCCGTGTTTTTGCGACAAATGATGGGTCACCGGCAAGGTCGGATTCAAGAATTAGACTCCCATATATACAGCTAGTGCGAACATAGCACATGTAGAGAGGGTCCGGTGTCGCTGCGTTGTTGCTGTTGTGTGGGGTAGTATTCTGCTTGTGTTCTTTGTAGTCTGTGTGTTCAGAGATGTAGGTACATCTATCATGTAGCGTTCACAAGTTGAGAGAACTTGAATAAATTTTTTTTAGAGTTTGCTGGCTAGAAAGAGCCATATGGGTAAGCAATAGAGATGTCTTTAGCCAACCATTAGACAAGCTAAAGAGCGCTATGGCTGGACAGTGATAGGAGCCATAGACAAAGCTAAAGAGGCCCATAAAGGCGACCATAAAAAAATACTAAAGACAGCCATTGAAAAATCTTTAGTTTATTGGGCCAAATAGCTAAAGCCGACCATACAAAGAATTTTCTATAGCCGACCATTGAACATTTTTGTATGGGAATACTATGAAGTGCATCGTCGAATGTATTACGGAAGAACTACTTTCTTAGATAAGGGGCCAACCGGAGAGAAAACTGATCTTTACGTCCAGAAACATTTCATTCTTAACAAAGATCTCTTTAGAACATTCTATCTCGCCAAAAATTGCTGTTCCTGGAAAAAATAAAAAATGCAGGAGCATCAGCCGTCTCGAGAAAGCGTGTTCTTGTTTGGCAGGGAATGAGCGGAAGACGTTCTTTGGGCAAGGAACACCCAAAACGTACAAGCCACAAGAAAGTAGAAGCCTGCACATGGCTTCTTCGCTACAAGCAGAACGAGGAGACTGAATTCGATCCTCTGGACTGGAGTAACGGAACTTGCGCCAGTACGAGTCTCCGCACCTCAGTCTTGTAGTGCAGTTTCGTGCACGCCACCCCAGCATCAAGTGCACTAGCGGAGAGAGACTTCTCATTAGCGGGCATTACTTTAAGAGAGGCGAACCAGTCGAGAGTCCGTATATGTTTACGATATTCTGTTTCTTCTATACCGCAACCTCGACAAGTGAAAAGTTGCGTCTGTGTGCGTTTTCTTTTTCTCGACAGTTGGCACTGAGTTGTTTTTAAGTATATATGGTTCCGAGCATGAAGTTGAGCGTTCGTGTTTAAAACTGAAACCGATAGGAGGTGTTGCCATTACTGAATAATGAGATATTTTCCCAGTGGTGTACTCCCTCCTTACCACATGTATACACGAGTACTTTGCTGCGGTGAGTGAGCGCCTATCCTTTCCCGCTTTTTTATTCTTTGGCCTAAATAAAATGACACAGTGTTATTAGTCTGTCTTTCGTTCATTTTTATGTCTATAAAATACACGTCTGCTTAAAGTGGGTTGTACAAAGCAAAAAAAAAATATTACAATTTCCTTTCTTTTGGGCGCATTTTCTGGAGAGTGTCAGTGACATTGAGTTGCGTAGAGAGCGTCTTTGGCGCGTGTGTTTAGCGTCCTATGCTGCCCATACATCAAAAGTGGTCCCGAAGTGGCAATAAATGACGTCACAAAAGCCGAGAGTGTCATACCGTCGGATGTCGTGATCCTGGCGGTTGGTCGTAAAAAAGCAGGCGAAAAGCACTACCGAACGCGAGTGGCGCTGTCGTCGCGGCGTCACAACTCCTGGCTGCCGAAGCTTCCGTGGAGTGTCACACTGGAGAACGACCTGCAGCAGAACAGGCGTCTGCCACATCCACCACCGCTGTTGGGACGCCGCCAGGATCGCGACCGGCGACAGCGTGACACTTCTATGACGTCATCAGGCGGAAATCAAGCGACCACTTTTTTGAACGCGGTAAACACGATCGTGGGAGACGCGTTCGGTTGCACCATACATATCTGCGATCATTTTCCATGCGGTGCGAAGTGTCTCTGGAAGGATGATGGATTATTTTATAAATACGATGAAACAGAATACGATAAAATGACTCTCACCGTGTTCTGACACGAAGAGTTTTTAGTACAAAGGTATGCAGACGGCTTATAAGATAACATACATATGTTTTTGGTTTGTTTTTTTAATGGTTAATTTAATGGTGTAAAATGAATGCGCGGATTGAGGGTCGGGTGCGGTCCCGAATTTTGTGGATGCTGTTCGGATACGGATATAAAGTTCTGCGGATGCAGATCGAATTCAGATGCCGATACAAACTCTGCGGATGCGGATCGGATGCGGTTACACTTATTTTAGAACATGGCGGACGTGGTTCGGATTCGGATGCGAAGTACGCGGATGCGGATCGGATGCAGATGATCAAACTGTTATCCGCGCGGGCTCTGCTGAGTCATATAGAAGCTAATAATTTGTACTGGTCTACAATTCTCGCCCTCTCGGTAATTCCAGGGCACGTAACTGAAATTTCGGTTGCACGTAGAGATATCCCCAGGTGGTCGAAATTAACCCTGAGCCCCCTGCTGAGGCGTGTAGATGCCGTTGGCTGGTACGGAACGATAACCTCCACAAAAAGGTATTTTCTTCAATTTTTGGTTATAGTTGTGTGGTTTTATGCTAAGAGTCTCTTACAGAACTGGTTATACTTGTTGAACACCGACGATCTAGTAAAAGTAGGCAGGCACACAGCCAGGATTTCGTTTTGGGGGTCCCGCCCATGGCAAAACACCATAGATGGGGGAGGGAGGGAGGAGGTCCCAGCAAAACTAAGGACTAGGAGGGAAGGGGAAGGGAGGGAGAGCGGCCGCCCGGGCCGCCCCCTGGCTACGTGCCTGCAAGTAAGAACGCGTCATTGAGCGGCAACAGAGAGCGAAAACGCACGCCTCACGTGGCTGTAGCTCTTACACTCAAAAGCGGTCATACAGTGGCATACGTTGACTCGCGACATGCTGAACGTGAGATGAATTCGTAACACAGAGCCAGGATATCTTTATCGGGCACTCTTGGGAGGACAGATGAATAATAATCCACGGCGGGACGGCCACTAGGACTCGATGGATGAATAGTGCAACTTATCTTTGTGACTGGGTCTTTATTTTTCCTCGACAAATCCGTACGAATCGCTTCGACGGTCCTTATCACATATCACTAGGGTTCGTGTTTACCACGGGGCTCTCCTCGGGAAACAGACACGCGTTGTCCCATCTCCTTTTCTTATCGGTGCAACGTAACGTTTTCCCGGTATTGAGGTCACGGACGTGTTCTCTCAGAATTGGGGAATCACAGGCCCCTGTTTTTTTTTTTTTTCAACATAAGCTCCGATAAAGTCAGATGTTACGTCCGACACTGAAAACCGACACCGAAAACCACCGACCCCCCCCCTTTTTCCCCGTGCAAAAAAAGAAAGAAAGTTTTGAAATTGAATTTTGTATTGGGAAAATATAACCCCCCAAAAAGCTGACCCCTACATATCCCATCCCCACTCCTACGTAGCGTAGTTTCAGTGTATGAGTCGCATTCCTTTTGTTTTTGCTTTTCTAGAATTTCTGCCGCTGCGTTTTATAAAAGGGTGCCACTTATATGATTCGTTCTCTCTCTCCATAAGTATGGGCTTTAAATGCGCAAAATTGCCGTGAGCCTGGTTATACCTGGAATGTGACTCCAGTACAGTTCGCCTGTCTTAACCATACAACGCTCCTTGATAAACTCCCGTTATGGCAGGGGGACCTCTTTATCACTTATTCATTCGTATCTAGAACACTGCAAGCAGTGGGACTCATTGAATGGTTGTGTTTCTTCTTTTCGACTCTTGAAGTATGGTGTGCCTCAGGACAGTATATACTTGACCGGCTGTTATTCCATGTTTATATTAATGATATAGTCAACATTGGCTGAAAATCACGTGTCATCGTGCATGCTGACGATACTATATTATCATGTTTCTGTCTGCGACGAATATGAATGAAAAAATAGCTGACGGAAATGCTGACTTGAAGTAATTACGGGACTTTTATGGACAGAAAAATAAAAAAAGTCTGAAAGTAAATTCCGCTAAGTCAAAGGCATCAATGTGCATAAATATATACATTGTTAAAAATTATACTCTAAACATTGGTAGCAGCATTGAAATAGTAAACCAGCACAAGACTCTAGGTGTCATTTTTTGAAACATATATATGCAATAGGATGATCGTGTAGAATACTTGGTTTATAAAACTGGCTAAAATAGTTGGCATAATCGGTTATTGCCGTTTCTTTTTGCCGGTACAAAGTTCATAACGCTTTGTTTGGTTCACAAATTAACTATTTTTCGGTCACCACGACTAAATCCATTATGAACAAACTAATGATTCTAAAAACCCTGTCCCACGTGGCGTCTTTTTTATCATTATTATTATTCTCGATCTAGCCACGATAGAAGTAAATTGCCTTCGCCCTTACTTGCGCTTCGAGCTTTATGCACCTTGCTACATGCTCCATATTTCGCAGTGTTTAGGCTCGCAAGCGACAGTAGTCACGTCTTCACCGTGGGTGGGCGTTCAATCGGGATTTTGTGTAGTCAGAGGGCTGTTACGCTCTGTATGTTGTCAGCTGGCCACAAATGTCCACCAATTGGACGCACATACCTGCAACAAAATAGCGGTGTCAAGAAAAAAATATTAGGTATAAGCAAAACGTGTATACTGACCCGCTGTTTACAAACAAGTCAGCATTCGTCCACACCAGGTGTGGGTTACACCTCGAAGAAGACGATTCGTTTGTGGATTGCGTTCTGAGCATGCGCAATAGCTCTGCGGAATATCGTACACCGCTCGCGCGCCCACAGCTCAGTGACATTTTGCGCTGGTGATAAGCGAAGGAAAGGTGCATACGTCACGGTAGACTAGCCTGATACCCGAAATGACACGTGCGAGAATAGAATTTAGACGGGAACGAAAAGCTGACATGCCTGGCGGCGAAAGTGCGAAACAAACCCATGGGAATCGGAAAGCACGGTCGACATTGGGAACAGTGCGTAGAAGCTCACTGCCACCAACCAGGGCATGTAGTCGTGGTTCGTTTCAAGGATGTCGTATTTGCCCCACCACTGCGACAGCATGTCTTCGATGAGAAGGCCTGCAGAGAAGGGATAGGATTGTGCGTATTCACCGGCAGAATGACGTCAATTTGGTCATGCCATAACAAACCTCGAAGTTTTTATTTTTATTTTAGAGCGCAGCTCATAGGCGCCCGTTTCCGGCTTGAGGCGGCGTCGCCGTCGGCGTAACCGCGCGTTGCATTATGGGACGTTTCCCGTAATGACGTCACACGAGGGTCACGAGTGACGTCATCGTGCGTCAGTTGCATTATGGGTAAATTTCCCCGCTATATTTAGTGAAAAAATTTCCCTCCTAAGTATAGCGAAAAAAATTCCCCGCTAAATCTAGCGAAAAAATTTCCCTCTAAATGTAGCAAAAAAAATTTCCCGCTAAATTTGGTGGAAAAATTTCCCCGCAAAGTTTAGTGGGAAAATTTCCCACCGAGTTTAGCGGAAAATTTAGCGAAAATTTCCCGCTAAATGGGAAGGGAGCAGGAGAGGAGGAAAGAGGGTACGGATGAGGAAGAGGGGCATATACCCTCCTCTCCGTACCTTCCCCTCCTCCTCCTCAAGAGCTGCGCTCTAATTCGGCGTTACAGGGGATTGTAAACGTTACTGATTTTTAGGTTAATTTTGAGGAGCCTTCAGACTTCCCCTGATGGTGAATGTATATCGATTGGGATAACATGCCGAAGTTTAAAAAGTCAACGTTATCTTATTCAAAATTTAAAGGCGATTTTAATAAATATTGAAATAGAAAATGCTGTTCAGTTTTGGAAGCAGCGTACACCGGCTCCGCTGATCGCGGTTTCCACCTTGAAACTTCAAGAAAATTGCTTCTGAGTTCTGAAACTGTGGCGTCTAAATGCTTGCCCGCACAGGATGACTTCAGAAATCGTGAGGCGCTCGCGCTTGATGGCGAACTCCACTGGTCGTTTTGGAGCGCGCCGGGATCGATTGTTCTGGAGTGCGCCTATTTCACCGGGCGATCGGAATCGAGACCGACGTGTTCCACTCATCGTTTTGGATCAGCTCTCACTCCAGATCTCGATTGGGATCCGAGGAAAGGTGCTCCGCCGATTTCGGCGGATTCGACCGGAAGCCAGCCTGGCCAGCCCTCGGCGCGCACACGTGACTTCCTTCTCGCCGGGCATCTCGCCTCGAGATCCGGGACCGCGGGGAGGAGATGCCCGGGAAGGTGAATGACGGGGAGGCATCTGGCAATCCCGGAGGTGTGGCCATGTTCCACTGGGGATCCGGAGGCGGAGCGACTCCTTCGGATCGCGTGCTCCATCTCGGATTTGGTCTACTGATCCCGGCGCACTCCAAAATGACCAGTGGAATTCGCCATTAATCGTGCAACAATCCGCTTCCACCCGCTTTTGGGAAAGGTTTTTTTTTGGTCAAATTTCGCTTGTGTCCCTCTTCAGCATGCTCATTACGTGGGCCCGGACCAGACATGTACAAATTACTCAAAAAAGGTAGTTAAGTTACTGAGTATCGACGCCAAAAGTAATTGGAGTAGAGTAGAAATTACGCATTTGTAATAGTAATTGAGTAAACTACTAACTACTGTAAAAAGTAGCGAGTTACCTTGAAGTTACTTTCGAAGTTACTTTTTTATATTTTTGTGGTATCAAAATGAACAGCAGTTTTAATCAATGAAAAACCCTGCGAGCCTAAAATAAATGCAGTCTATTTATGGCTTGCGTTTTCACCAAAATAGTTTATTCGCTCGCAGAAGCAATTGACTTTCAAAGTTCTTGATAGAAGAGTTTTCCCTTTTCCTTCTAAAGACGTCCCCAGCCAAGCTAAACAGACGTTCCACCGACGCGCTGGATGGAACGGCGCCGTTGAATTTGAGAAACAGGCTGTGCAGGGTCGGGTGAACGAGTGTCGGCATCTTAGGTGTCTGTGACGAAACATGTGAGGTTTGCCTCGGGTAGAGGATCTTTAATAACAAGCTTTGCTATTTTTTTTTCTTTTTTCTTCGGCAAGTTGAGATTGTTATGACTGGCCCCTCTTTATTCCGACGACGTTCGCAGAGTACGCTGAGCGAGTGCACCAGACTTTCAAGGGTTCAAGTCTCGCGCCACGACGATGAGATCATCCGGACGACTGCGCATCCCGTTGTGGTGCTAGTTCTACGCTACTGAAAAAAAAATTGTTTTGGTTTAACAGAAGATGGCCGCTGACGCCGGGTCCAACAAAAGGATCTCCCAAGGGTAACTCGCAATCCTCGCCGGCGACTACAATATTCTGACGCGCCTGACACGCCTGACAAGTAAATCGTTTTTAACGAAGAGCAGGTCTCCCAGGCATGGAAGGTCGGAAGGACGCGAAGGATTACGTGAACAAGCATCGTCGCTCGTACAGTTGCAGCTGGAGGCGGGAACGTGCTCCCATGAACCGATTATACGTGCCAGAGTTTGTGTGTGGGGGAGTCCGGCTTTGAAGAGACGTATGCGCTGACGACGAGGCGACCATTGGAAAAGGCGCCCAGCTGCGAGGTCATTACAGTGGCACCTTTCGTGGAACTTACCGCTGAGTCAAAACTCGCTAAAGACAGACAACACGAAAACAGCAACAGCGCTCGGAGTGTCCCAGTCCTTCACGGTTGCAGCTGGAAACGCGGCGCCTGTGTGCATTACAAATTAGGTCAATACCCGACCAAGGCTTCTTAAGCATCTCTTCCTGTGTTCGTGCGCGCCGGTGTTATGTTTTGGCTGCTCGTCGCCACCTTGGGCCAGGACACCTTCCCGAACAAGGGGGCCCCTTGTTTGGGAATGCCAGCTCATCTGCCGACGTCTTATTCATTTCTGCGCTCAAACTTTAGTGATGAGCAAAATTTGCACTAGATTTCGAAAGTAGTTAGTAATTTGAGTAGAAGTTACCTGAAAAAAGTAGTTGAATGAAACTACTAATTACCCAAATCAAGTTGTAATTGAAAGTTACCAAGTTACTCGAAAAAGTAGTTAAACTACAGTAGTTTGAGTAGAGTAGTTGAACTACGTCCAAGTCTGGCCCGGACAGCCACTGACAAGTTCCGTTGACTGTCGGTCAATCGCTCAAGGCCTCCGTTCGTCTTTTTACAACGCCCACACACACACCTCCGCTCTCCTTCAGGCCCAGGAAACGGGAAGAAAAGGACTGTGTTAAACATCTTACCCAAATAGATCCGAAGCTACTCCGGCGAAAAGTGTCACGTGATAGCACAGATAGAGAAACGCTGGATGCGGGTAGGTTTTCGAACGCAAAGGTGCAAAACCCTTATTCTGGAGTAAGATCGAGAAAATGATGGGGAGGCCCAAGGATACGAGGCCCGGCAGAACAGATGAACAGCACTGGCAGATGGCGTGTGACGTCAGTCTGACGAGCACCGAAGCAACACCTCCTGAGATAACAAAGCCGTAGTGGCGAATGACATGGCATCATCAGAAAATGCCAACGCTGGTCACAGATGGGACACGACGATTGCGTCAATGTTCGGCTCCAACTTGACTCGAAGCCGAGCGCTGACGCAGTACTTGTTTCTGTGTCGAGCGTTGGCCTTCTCTGATGACGCAAAAAATCTCAGCACTACGGCCTTGTCTTCTTGCATTAAGAGACAATGCGCTTTGTAGCCTTTTACTTGTCTTCTTGGCTGTGTCGACCGAGGTCACCGAAAAGCGGAGGAAGCGAGGAGGAAAATCGGGATGTTTGCTTGGTGGTGTTCAAACAGACATAACTGCCGGATTGCCAGACGCTTCAACTTCTACGATTTTTCAGGGAGACGTGCCGCCTCACAATTTCTCAAGTGGCCTGTTTGGACAGGCCTTAACCCTGATAATTTACCACCCGACCGCTGGCGCTACAGTTGAGGGTAGTCAGAGGTCTCGGCGATGTGCAGTTTATTTATTGCAGTGCAAAAAACACGGTACGCGCTCAAAAAATATATATATATAGATTTTTGCTTACCATTTGGTCTGGATCCCAGTTCGTTCAGGTAAAACCGATAGTTCTCGTTCAGGCCAGGATCGTCTACGTCGTCCTGTTGTGAAGAATAATTGAACACACGGGTAACGGGCGCATCAATAAATTAATCAATCTGAAAAATTGGCTGTATGCGAACCACTATATTTGGTTGTCTATGAATTTCGAGAGCATTCGTCACGAGGCTCGCAACGCAACTTGCTGTGGATACGACGAATCAAAGTTTGAGTAGACACTTTATTTTATGAATGGTTTACGACGCAATCCCTGACGTCAGCGCGACTGCAGCGCGCCACTTCGAAATTGGTGCTAAGCGATGGAAAGGTCTGTATATCACGGTAGCCTGACACTGAAGTGACACGACGCCATTTATAGCGGCAAAAGTACGAGAAGAATGGAATTTAGACAAGTACGAAAGCTGACTTGTCCTGGCGGCGAAAGCGCGAAACAAGCCAGTGGGGATAGGAAAGCACGGTCGACATTGGGAAGTCCACGAAATTTTTGTCTTTGTGTAATCGTTTAATCATCGGTCTCTGTGCAACCGTGTAATCTTCTTTCTCTGTGTAATCGTTCAATGTTCAAGCTGTTTCCCCACCATCTTTGCAGCTTCGTGTGCGTGCCTCTGTTCTGTCTCTAATTGTTTAATGTTCAAGCTGCTTCACCACCATCATTGACCATGTACCAACTAGCTCAACTAAAACCGATAATTGCTTCGTAGCTTGGGCGCAAATGTGAATGTGTGCGTATCGCAACTCTGCGCATGCGCGGCGCGGGTTTATCTGCTTGCTAGGACGACGTATGAGGACGACGTCAAAGACGACGTCTAGGACGACTCTAGGAGATATCAAGGACGACCTCTATGGACGACGTCCTAGAGAATGACGTTGAAGACGACGTCTAGAACAACTCTATGGTGATCTCAAGGTGATGATCTGAAGGACGATCTTTAGGACGACCTCAAGAACGACGTCTAGGACAAGCTCTAGGACGACGTCGAGGGTGACGTCCGGATACGTGCGGCGTCTACGTATGCGGACGTGTTTCGTATGGTGGGGGGGGAAGGACTAACTGGTCCACTTCTCAACACTACTGCACCGATCCCGCTTTCTAACTAGAAATATGGCTGTCAAGGACCCCCGTGTGTTTTACGTACCGGGTAATGTTCTCGGTAGATTTCCATTTCTCTCAGCGCTTGCTCCTTCCTCAGTTTCTTGAACTGGTGGAACTGCTTCTGAAACCAAAGAATTGATTTTTTTTTGTTTTTTAGTTTGGCTGGAACATATATTGCCATGCGCAGGGCCGAACAAACAACGCTGGGTCACTGAATTCTAGAAGAGTAGCGTTTATTCTTCCTCGGAACTTAACTTTTATCGTTTCGTCCTCGTTTCTTGTTCTCAAAAGTGCCTGTTCATCCTCACCCCGAGCGCTCGATGTTCGAACCTTCGGGGCCGAACTTCCGCAATGCCGACGCACACTAGATAAGGAGCTGTCGCGTGACCTTGTCGAGTCAGTCTCATCTCTCTTCCTGTTACGCCGCCAAATCGCCACACGCTTTTCTGCTGTCTCAAAGCTCGTTCTTTACTTTGCTTGGCACAAGTTCGCGGATTAAACCTTTTTCAGTTTATTGTTTATCACTCTCGTCGCCTTCATTCGTGACAATATTACGTTTTTACGACCACTAAGTTTCGTTTCGCGGAGTTATTGGATTTTCCAATTACGTCGTCCGTGTAACTTTACGCAAGTGACTTCCTATTGACCCCAGTGGCAGAATTCTCGTCAGCTAACATGATGTCACAGGCGGGCGGCAAGCACTCTTTCTCTTTTACCAGATATGCATAGGGGATGGGCGGTGCCGGTGGCCAGGTATGTTAGCGCTGCACAGCTCGAAGTGCGTGAGGTATATGGTGCCTGGAACCCGTCTCCAACTGCTGTTTACCTCGTCAAAAACGGGGTTCCTCTATTTCCGTTTTATGAAGTCATAGAAGTGTCATGTTGTCACCGGTCGCGACCTGGCGCTCTCACAGCAGCGGTCGTGTGTACGCAGCAGAAGCCTGTTCTGCTGCAGGTCACCCACCAGCCCGACGGTTCTCGGAAGTTTCAGCACGTAGCCAGGGGCCACGTAACGACAGCGACATTCGCGTTCGCTCGTTTGCTTGTCACTGCGAATTCTAGCCTCCAGCCGCCAGGATCGCGACATCCGACAGCGTGACAGGCCGGCTTCTATGACGTCAGTCTGACGTCGCGCCTCAGCGGTGGCGCTGTTGTTGGCAGGGCGTTTCCGTAGACGCTCCACAAATCAGGTTCCCGCCGACGGTACGTTCGCTATAGCTTTGTGAGCGGCGCAACAACCACTTCTCTGACCAGGACCTATACTTGGTTCTGAAGCCTCGCGCAGTGCGAACGCCCCCGGGGCGAAATTCGTATTTTTTTCGCACCTTATTCGCTTCATGGGGTCCAGCGTTCACTATTTTCCCTTTTTACGCGGTTTAAGACTACTTGTATTGTCTCATAAAAACGTTGAAGTTTCAGGGCAAAAAAAAAACACATTGTTTTCTTTTTTTTAAAACTTTGTGCAACCCCCCCCCCTTTTTTTTGCACTGGCCATTTAATTTTTTTATCAGATTTCGCAATACTGCTATAGAACTAAAAATTCCTTCGGATACCCATGAAACTACTGTTAAAATGCAAGGAGATAGGCTTCACCCGTATCTCATCAAGAGAGGCGAAAGAAGTAAAGCTGGCAGGCTTGTCCACAATCTTTTGAGTCTTCAAATAAAATAGAAAAGTCCAGTTCAAAGATCCAATCGACGTACTACATGTGTATTCCCTCCGTGATATATTTTAGTTTCCCTGATAAAGTCTTTTTTCTCTCTTTCTCGTAATATTCAAAATATGGGAAACCTAGCTTAAAAACAAGTGTGTGAGCTTAGAAACTGCTACACCGAAAATCTAATTGCACTCTCTATAACGCGAAGTCCTCGAACCCCTATAGACTCATTCCCAGGTATTATCTGGTATCAGTTAATTTTTTTTATATAAATGTTCCTTTTTTTTTTTGTTGATAGTTTTCTTTTTTCTGATATAAACACCCCCGCAGATCGTAGATTTTCTTGCCCCCCTTACCCCCGGGGAGAATCCAGCAAAAACACCGAGTCAAACCCCAGGTTAGGCGTCGAATCTGACAAAAACAAAGATGCCAAAAAAATACGTTTCGGCGCTCCTGCGTGTGCTTCACACGCTTTCCGAAAGCGACCAAAAGCCCATCACGCGCTCGTACGTTCTATTGTGACGTGGCGTGAGAGCCTATATGTATGCCACGCACCTGAGACGATTGTCCGCCGCCCATAGCGTGTCTTCGTTCTGTACCAATCTGAAAACAAATATTTTACACCCTTGTGGGTGTGAATCAGCACCTCACAGGAGTAACACCGTCAGGGGTGTCCGAGCAACACCATTATTAAACCCCAGTCGCACTCCTCGTATATGCACCGTACAAAAGACACGGTCTGCAGGCATGATGACAGAATTATCTGCGGACACGCACAAACAAGTTCGGAGCATATGTTTGCTTCATAATAGCCTCGTCCCACTAGAGCGACAAACACGAATTTTTGTCCGAACGACACCACAAGTTCCGTGTCGCCGATGCTGTCCCACTGCAACGACCAACACCGGCGACAATCGCCGACAAGCGCCTACAAACGATCGACGACGGACGAGTTGTTGTCTGTCGTTCGACTTGAAGCGCAGCAAGCAGTCCCACTAGGGAACATCTCTCGGAGACAAACTTATCCTCCTCGCCTGCTTATGCCTTCTGTTGCCTCCCTTCCCACCCTTCTACCTTTCCTCCCGGAACAAGAAGCCCTTGGCGGCCACTCCTCGTTCCCGGCCCCGCAGTTCCGGTCCCTCGATTGCACGTATAGTGTTCATGGGCGTGGCTTGCGGACTGGCGCCGGGCGGTCGTGTAGCGATAGGGAATTTGCTGTGGCTGGTTTTCCTCGCGAAAACTTGGTGCGCGAGGTTGTGCTTCAAGACGCAGAAGTCAACGTCCCTGCGTCAGGATGGATACACCCATGTGCGAGGACTGACCAAAGTAAGACCGCTCACCACGAAGTAGGACACGGTGTTCCGCAGCAAGCCATTGCGGCAAACGAGAGACTTATCATCACGTTCTGTGATACTCGGGATGCCGTATTGTCCACGAAAAAAAAAACCTGGCCTCGATCATTCGAATATGAAGTTATAAACATCAAAATCGGCGTGATATTCCAGTGGTGCTCACCTAGAATGCCTCGAACGGCCCAAAAAAGGAACGATTCGGGTATTCTAGTTCAGAAAAAGTGTGGTGTCGATTGTCACGGCTGTTTGCGGAAAGTCGCCAACGGCAAATGAAGAGAAGCGGAAGCTTTAATCAAGAAATAAAGTCATTATCACCACTTTCACCGTGTTTGTCGGCGCGTTTTATGCCCAAAGAGCAAAACACGAAAACCGTGTCGCCAGACTCTGTTTGTCTGTGTATTTTGAAGTGTTTTGTTGACAACTCCAGTCCCACTAGGAAACAAGTTTCCTTGCCCCCGTGTTCTGCGTCGTGTCCGCCAGGTGGGACGGCGGACTCCGACAAACAGGCTGTCTGTCGGTGTCGTCTGTCGCTCGTTGTCGTGTGTCGCTGTCGTTTGTTGCTGTCTGTCGCTCTAGTGGGACGCGGCTATAATGGCTATGTTCACCGACATGTCTGCGGACAGTCTTTTTGTATGGCCCGTGTGACCGTCAAACAAGGAACAAACACGCCTAGTGTCCGCAGACTCTCCTTTGTACGGTGTATTGGCAGTGGGACCGCAGCCTAAAGGTGCGAATCAGCATGCATGAAAAAAGGGTATTGACCTTACACCCTTTCGTCCCATATAATGCACCCCAAAACTTGAATTCGGCATACAGCGCACTATAATCGAGCAGACGGCCCCAAATTCTACGTGGGGCCTGATAACGGTGCGATGTAACTTATTATTAAATAGCTCAAGCTACGTATCAAAGACCACAGAAAGAAAACACTGGGGTTTTGCAATAAGGCCAAGAAAACTCCGATCATTATTATTTGTTTTTTGTGTGGTCGGTAACAGGTACATTAGCTATTTCAATAAGTTGTACCACACGGCTATCAAGCCTCTCCTAAAAGTTAGTACCGTCAGAGCACCGTCAGTGCGCTGTATACGTCGAACTGAAGTTTTGGGGTGTATTGTATGCAGTGTTGTAGGCGTTACCGAAAAAAGTAACTAAATACGTTACTCGTTACTTGCAAATAAAAGTAACGCGTTACCGACCTACGTTACCTCAAAATAAAAGGAACGCGTTACCGTTACCGTTACTGATAAAAAGTAACGCACGTTACTGTTAGCGTTACTTTTTATTCACGTACTAAAACATTTGCTGTTTCGACGTTTGATATGTGCGTAAGCGCCATAGCTAAAATATGTCCATGTCCACGTGGGTCCGGAGAGCCACTCACACGCTCTCTGGCTGTCGGTCAATCGCTCAAGGCCTCCTCCGTTCTTCAAGTCCCGAAAGCGGGAAATGGAATGACACGAAGGTGTCATTCTCTTTCCCAGCGGGAAGCGAAACGCAGGCTTCGACGCAGGAATCTCCCAAATCCACCCGAAGCCGGACCTCTTTGGCCTTCTAGCCGAGGCGACGGCGGTAGCGAGGTCAACGAGCCGCGCGAGAAAACCAGTGGCAGGTGGCGTGTGACGTGGAATCTGAGTAGCGCCGACGTCAAAGAAAAGTGGAGGACAGCGGCATTTTTTTGACTAGCGAAGATTTGGCGATTGGAGCACTCAGTAAAAAACAAAAAAAATTAAAATTTAATATTTTCCAAGTTCTAGGAAGTAAAGTAACATAACGTAATTTCAATTTACGTACGTTACTCAGAAATAAGTAACGTAAGTAACGTTACCCGTTACTTCTTTTGGAAAAGTAACGAGCACGCTAGCAACGTTACCAAAAATGACGCGCGTTACCGGTAGCGCCGTTTACTTGCGGAACGCGTTACCGCCAACACTGTGATTGTATGGGACAAAAGGTGTAATAATACACTTTTTTGCTGAGTGAGTACCCAGCGGTTACACCGTCAGGACACGTTCAAAAAAACACCCTTGAGGTGCTGGACTATATATATATATATATATATATATATATATATATATATATATATATATATATATATATATATATATATATATATATATATATATATATATATATATATATATATATTTATGGGCTACGAGTTTACAATCGTATAGAAATGACGAATGCAGACGCTATATGATGCACGCACAAGACCAGAATGCCGAACATTGTTCTGGTCGATATTTCAGGTGAAGCATAATATCCCGGAGTTTGAGGAACCTATCTCGAAATACACATCATTGTTACAGCAAAACATTATTCCACAGTAGCTATAGACCTTTTCTGTGTACTCTCGTCCCCAGCCACCTAATAGGCGTATCCGGTATAGGCGACGAAAAAATAATCCAACGTTTCAACCTGCAAATAGTAAAAAATAAAGGGGAGGCAAAACGAGAAAGTGTGCCGGTTACGCTTATATCCTCAATGCCCTCTATTGGCGCTGGCAAAGGCAAAACAATGTTTTCGCCCATACTGGAAGTGACGTCAATTCAAGATGGCGGCGCACTTGCAGAAAAGGTCTATAAAGGCGCTAAAAAGCCTCTGCTGAACGTGTTTGAAGCGGGTATGTTGTTGCTTTTTCTGCACTGCACACGCAACACGCTTTCTCTACACACCTTTTTTGCACCTTAAAAAAAAAAGAAAGGGTGTTCCATTCAACAGCATCGTATGCTTTGTGATTATATATGGTGTATAAGACTTCCCAAGCGGACTTTCCGCTGTAAAACGAGCCGGAAAAAATCAGTGCTTGCACATAAAAGATGCAAACTTTCACGGAATGTGAACTGAACAGGTCCGCTTTACCATGTGAAATTCCAGAGCGCACTTGCTATCCGTGAGAAAAATGAGAGCAAAAAAAATGTTGAAGTCAGGATTTAGCGCGTTCGCAGACGACCGAGTTAGGCACGACTATTTACTTGTGGCGCTATCTCCCGATAGGCGCAGCGAGCAGAAAACAGAGCGCGTCGTCTGTTCGCTGCGTCTATCGGGAGATGGCGCCCAAGTAAATAGCGTCACTCTCTAGCGTGCACTGACTCGGTCGTCTGCGAACACGCCCAACCTTATCTTAGGCAATATTTTGTTGCACTCATTTCTAACAGGAGAGAACCGCGCCTTGAAATTTCACGCGGTAAAACTGAACCTGCTGGATATTCAACAGCGAAAGTTTGGAGCTATCTCGCAGGTGCCGAATATTCTGTCTCGTTTTGCAGCCGAAGGTCCGCTTGGGACACTATACGGTTTTTGAAACACCCAGTACTCCGATCTAAACTGGGTCGTACAAATCGGCGCCTGCACGTAGCAATCTAAACTTTTTGTTCTAAAGTGCATTTGACAGGTCGGGTTTATCTTGTAACAAGTACGTAAATCGTAGCTCCTTTTTGTCAAAAGTAGAGCCAAAAAGCTTGCTGGGTCAACGGTGAACGCCGACGCAGACGACCCAGTTGAGTGGCGTAGCGCGTTTAGCGCATAGATGGCGATACCTCCTCATGGAGACTGCTCGCGACGGGCGTGGTCTAGAAAATGAACAGAATATTCTTGTAATATACCTTTGGTTCCAAAGTAAACGCGGTCAATAATAGCAAGACTTTGAAGTAAAAAAGGGGAAATGCGGTTGCACAACGACGGCGCCAACGGCGCTCTTGCTGTCGACGGATTTTGTCTCGTCGTCTGCTTTCTTTGGCTGGTCGGCTACACCTTCATGACGCTGCTCCCGACGTCACGTATCAATCCGTCCGCCGTTCATTCTTGCAAGTTTTTTGCCCTATTTTTTAGAGAAAGAGAGCTACGGTTTGTAATTTTGCATAAACAACCGACCTGTGAAATACACCTTTGACGAAAAGTTTAGATTCCCTCGTACAGGCGCCAATTTTTACGGCCCATTTTAGATCGAGACTGGGTATTTCAAACACCTCATATATCACTCAAAATAATGGTACCGAAACGGTATAGCCACGGGTGCAAGTCCCTTGAAGACCATGTGTACGCCCATAAAAGTGTAAATATAAAGTTTAGTGTAGCTCATTGATGAAGACATGAACCTCTTGAATCGAAGTCACGGCAACTATACCAGACACAGCAAGAGTATAACACAATCAATTGTATATACACATATATATATATATATATATATATATATATATATATATATATATATATGCGAGAAGACTATTAAAAAAATATGATGGGGTTCTCAGTCAAGTGAAAAATACATTACAATCTCGTAGCCCCCCCCCCCCCCCCCCCCCCCGCCCCCGACATATATGCATATTTTAAGTTTACTTTTGTTCGCACCGGCAGCATGATGAAATAACCTTTGTTTTTGGTACTCGTTTGTTCATTTTTGTTATGTTCATCATTTCGTGTACGTGTGATTTTATTTCATCTACTTATTTTACAAATGGGCAGTCTCTGCCCAAACTTAGTGGTAACACTTTGGACCAGATATCAAAGTTTGATAACATTAATTTTCAATGGTCCCGCTCCCGGTACCACTAAACTCCATGAATCAGTGGGCTTCGCTGGTCGCCAATTTTTTCATTGAAATTTTTTGAAAATCTCCTTTAATTCTTGAATCTAATACAAGTTCTGACACTTCGGCATACGGTCGGCCAACTGCCAACGTTACATTTAGACCGAAACTGAAGCGTTCGGCGAGGAGTTTATTTTTGCGATGAGCGAAAACACGGTTATCTTTCCTCCAAAACACCGCAGTATGCTGTTTTTTTTTTTGTACAGCTATGTTTGGCATTCTTGAAAGAGCCACACGGGTGACACGACCATGTACACGTCAGGTGACATTCTTCGCCGTTTTTAGACGGTGCTATTGTAATATCTGTCGAAATGTTTGAAGCGTAAAATGGGCAATATTACCGGCAATGTTTTTTGTTATAGAGATGCTTGTTCAAAGGAAGAAGCGCAAACAGAAAGACATTTTGTACAATGTTAAATGGAAAATCTTTGCTACTGTTCTTTTTTCTTTAATGTAACTCATTACGCAAGATGCAAATAAAAAATAAAAACACGCAAAGGAAACAAATTCATTAACAATGAATCTCTATTTCAAATATTCCTATAATATGACAATTATATTAACTGACCCATAGAATGCGATATTTTCTCATGGCGAACAACTGTAGTGTTTAATAATTTCCAATGTATTTTTTTCTTCACGCGTCTCTACTGCAATATCTACGTCAGCCTGTGTGAGGGACAGTTCCTCATCGCAAGGGTATACATCCGTGTTCGTAATATTCGGACAACATTTTCACCAGTCGCTGAACACCTCCAAACACCTTGGTGACCATTACTCGAAACAATATATTAGTAATTAATGTGTGAGACTGCCACCGTGCAACAATTGCGTTCACAATTCATGTAGAAAAAAACACAAAAAACACAGGAAATCTTGCGGAACTCACACAGGCAGCCGTTGTAAAATAGCACACGACGCAGGGAATGCACACGCAGAAGTTAACAGAAGTCGCTATCAGGAGGACGGCACGCATCACAATGGACGTGATATACATCGCTGATGAGGGATCTGCGGGCTTCTGTCATATCAGCAATGCCGGCTCTGGAAACGAGGAAAAACCCAGCTCGATCGAGAATGGGTTTTCCGAGCTGCCGCTGATAAAAAGGTTCATGTTCCTAGGTTTGAGAGTGTTTCCAGCCGCTCGATCGAGATCACGTGGTTGGGGGCCGCGTTTGCAATTGACTCCGTAAGTGTGACGTCATGGGTCCAAACAAAACGTTGCTAGGGTTGTTGTTATGGACAAATACATGTGGCTACGTTTCGCTACGAAAACCCGTGCGTTCAAAAATCGGGAGTAGGATTTAAAACTTCTAAAATGACAGATATAAAAAAGCTTGAATGTCATAAATGTTTCGACAGAAGTGTGAGCAATACCTTCA
>JAZHYW010052556.1:0-43364 GCA_037355805.1 Ixodes ricinus
AAAGAGGGGCAGAATGCACACAGCAGAGCTTAATCGCGAGATGTGCTATCCGTCCTTTTATGTGTAATGTTTTTCGAAAGTTTTTACACCTACCGACGCACTCCCTCAAAACAATTAAAACTCACGTTAGGCATTTTTTTCTCGTTTGTTGCAACATAAAATAGCAACATTTGCATTATGTTTTGTTGTTTTTTGTGTATCCATACAGATTCTCAAGTGCACGAAGATCACTCCATCAAGCATCAGGGACAGGGAACCCCAATAAACAAAAGGTAGTGTCCATGGTCATTTTTTTGTGAAGTGCACTTGATTGTTGTTCCGTCAACCTATCAAGCTGAATATGTAACCATCAGCGTGCTAGGTTCTGCCATAGTGATCTATGCAGTCTAATCTACGGTCAACTGTAATGTAAAACGAGAATGGATGGGGCAAAGAGGATGATAAAAGAAAAAAGGATAGTAGGAACAGTCCTATGGAATGTTTCCGTAGCCTTGTCTCTCTTCTGCGAGTGTATGTGCTGAGACGAGACAAACTAATGCGTTCTTACATTGTCCTGTGCAGACTCCTGAGAAGATAGAGAACACACAGACAGCAAAAATGAGAAAGAACAATGAAGTGGCTGGTTCACCCCATGGGCATCATAGGATCTCAGTGGCCGCACCAAGAGAACCTGGTTCAACTCATGGTTCAACTTGACGGAGCAAGTGACAGGTATCGGAAGTTCATCAGGAGGCCAAGAGAAATGAGAAATACCCAACTGGTCTACAGACAGCAAGGTCTACATAGTATTAAGGAATATGTCTCTAAACGTTTGGTTCAGGTCTGTAAGTGGACAACAAATAAGTTCGCCCAAATAACAATGCATTGTGTTAACTTTTTATTTGCATGGGCCAGTCAGAATGACACGAGCTTTCAACTGGGCATGAAATCTTTCGGCTGTGCTTCTTGAGCCTCGAGCCCTTGAGAGACAATGTTGTCCACTGCATCAGCAGGTTGCTCCTTGCATGATATTTATGGAGCAAAATAATAGACTAACAGAAGCCTCTGAGCATCCACTTTGTTCAGACAAGTTGTCAGCCTGCTGGTGGCCAACACCCTTTAGGCAGCTTTTTTTTTTTTGGGGGGGGGGGGGGGTAGCGAGTGGGGGGTGAGATTGGTTGTTTCCAACCAGTGATACCAGGAACTTTGGCAGCTAGAATTCAAACTGCTTAGAGAGTTTCACTCTTTGAGAACTCAAGTTTTGCTGGACAATAGCTGACCCACTACAGTTTTAGTTATTGTCTTATTACACAGGTTGAACAATTGATATTTTATCATAATGCACATTCTGTTGGTATTTGAGATTCCACAACCAATAGCCATTTAAATATATTTTTAGACATACCACACTGATAGGGCGCATGAAGGTGGCATGTTCTTCATTTTTGTCATCTGCAACTGTTAGGGAAAAAACTGCAAATGATTCAGGCTGGAAACCCTGAAAATTTTAATCGTTGTCAGTCACCAGTCTCATCTGAGAGTGGTGAAGCTGGGTAAATTCTGTAACCAAAGAGCTTTACTAGTCTGTTTTGTCTCACTTATATTTTTCCTTTTGTTTTTTCCCCCTTTTTGCGTTTATCTTTACAGAGACCACAATAAAAATATCAAAACATGTATTTACCCATTGCGTTTCCTTCCAACTCCGGGTTTCTTCATTTAACGTGAGAAGTTACAATTGTATCGGGACACATATCAGACCCCGAATATATGACCTGTATAGTGGCGTGACCGAAACGATCGACCATGTTAGCGAGACATGACTGTATTGTGTTTTTCAATCGCGAAAACAGATATTCTCGGGCCATAGTTGCATTTGAGTTTACGAAACTCGTGAAAAAGCGCAATGTCGTGTTCGCGCTAACAGTGTCGCACATTTTATCTTCACTGTAGCACCTCTTGCTAACGTAGAGACTGCGCGCACTATTAATTTTTTCTCCGCATAGTAACACTTGTTCAAAGTGACAGTGTAAATTGTTTTTCTTTGTCATGCAAATGACTGAATAAATGCGTCAACGCGTACGAAAACTGCTGCATCTGTTTCGATTCCTGGAAGACGCCGACGACAAGTAACGGACTGTCAACTGCTGGACACAAGGTAGGGAAGCAGAACTTACAATTCTTTGCCATAACAAGAGGCATGGCACGCGCGAACCGTAAATTTCCAACCAAAACCTACCGCGGTACCGGCGGTACCGCGGTAGGGAGCAGCGGCAGGGCACGGCGGAAGGTCTGCGCCATGTTGGATTTTGAGCGGCTTCGCCTTCGCAAACGACTAAGAAGCCGCTGAAGCTAGCTCGACAGCGTCAAATGTCATAATTAAAACGTTAGCGCTTCATTTTATAAACATGATTATTGTTTCTTATTTTAGTTTCGCAATCTATCGATAGAGCAATGAGTCGCCGATTCGTTGCAGTAATGAGCGCCTCCGACCACGGAAGCGCTGTTGAGCGCCCAGTTTACCCAGAAATCGACTCCATTGGGTCTATGGCAGTAACCGGGCACTGGTTCTGGCTGCCGCAAGCGCGTGTGCTACGGTGGCAGCACCTCTGGGTCCTATATCATCAGAGCATTTCATGAACTTCAACAATCCGCGAACTTAGCGGTGGGAAGATATTCCGCGCTCCTTTCGAAGCTTTCTTTTGCATAGCGCGCAGATGTACGGCCTCGCGGCCTCGTCAACGGTAAACCAAACGAGATACCCGACTTCGCAGGTGGCAAGGCGGCGCGGCCGGGAATACGAGAACCGCGCCACCACCAGATTCCCGAGATTTTGACAGAAGGGAAGCTGATGTAGCGTAATGAGTAGATTGCTTTTTATAAGTGTTAGAATAGCTCAGAATTTAGTTTACAACGTTAAATTATCACTTGTTTATGTTGCTGAAAGCTACCGCCCGGTACAGCGGTATAGCCATTACATCCGTCGATTCATCCTATTAGCTGGCAACGTTGCTTTCTTTCTCTCGTGTTCTGTCGCTCTCTTTCGCGATCTTTCACTCGGGACCCCAGGTGTCGGCGCACGGGATTTGCCACTCCTCCTCACCCACCTTTACCCCCTGATTTAAAGTAGAGCACTATATATAGCTCTTCGGAGCAGAGTAGCGCAATCTAGAACGCCGTCTCTCGGCGACTAGCGGCGAACGCCCGGAGGTTCCAACTCCGGTCAGAAATGCATGGGGAACGTGAGAAAATCGTTGTTTCTTCAATGTTGTGGAGATGTACGGAACGACAATAGTTTTTGACATAATAAAGGAACATTTTAGAATCATTTGCGCTGAGTTGTGTGCCAAGTAAGGACGTAATTTGTTTTTAAAAATTGCACGAGCGGCATCATGCAGCAGACGACGCGGCGACGTCACAGCGTCCACGTGACCCGCTCCGGCCAACCCAAAGAGCCCATCTCCGCTGCGTGCAAAAATCGTCTGCTTCAAACGCCATTGCCTTGGAAATTGCCTTCTCAAAATTTGCACACGCATCCGATATTATTAAAACTTTGATAAAGTGTTTAGTGCTTTACCAACTTCACGACAGACTAGTTTTGAAAAGTGTGAACTCGCCGTTTATTTTTTAATTAGCCGTGTTGCGTCGATCTCCATGTATTCTCCCATAGGGCGGGCCGCCTCCTGGAACCCTGAGTACCACGTGACTCGCGCCGAGCTGCTCTGTCGGCCATGTTGTCGGCAAAACACGCGGATCAAAGGATTGCGCTACTCTGCTCCGTAGGAGCTATATAGTGCTCTAGCTTAAGCCATAGAGTTATTACAATAAACGCTAGAGGCTCAGCTGGCGCTAGTGTCTACGGGACTTCCGGTTGCAAATTGAAGCAGACAGCATGCAGTCTACATTTCCAGCCTCCCTGTGTATTCCTATGGGAAAACGCGCGTGAATTTTGTCTCTTCGCCGGAAAATAACATGAATAACTTTTGTCATATCGGTTGTAACGGATAGTATGTACCTTTATTGGTATTGTGAAAGTGTAATTGCTTTAGTTACAGCATTTTTCTTTACCACTGAGCGATGTTAAACTTCGCTCTATTTCAGGCCCAAACCCCTGTTTCAAGGAAGGTATGTGAAAACGAGCGACGGTTCTAAGCAAACTAACGATCGAAAGGAATGTAGTGTGTGTTCAGGTTCGCTAGCATTTCGGTGGTGCTTATATATTGCTAATATGCCCGTCCTGTCATTGGATGAAAATGACTCCGTCGTGCGCATCTTTACGATCGGTTAAAGAAACATTCGAACGCAAAAAATAAAGCACGTGAGCTACGAAAGGTATGTCTTTTTATTATTTCCCATGTCGGGCAGTTTTTATCGGGCACCTGCTCTCTGGCTTCCCCTATTTGCAAAGATTTGGAGCGTGCGGGTGATGCTTTGAACCATTTGAACCCAGAACAAGCATCTTCACAGTACTTATTTATTGCAAATCTGACTATATTACGTGACTTTCAATTTATTTTGATCGTCTGCAAGCACAAGGAGTTGCTTATCCAGTGTTACTGCGTAGTTCTTGCCGTCTCTCTCGGTTTTCTACATGTCCTTCGTTCGTTTGGCACGTATATCCCCCATGTTGGAAAGCGTCGACGCCGTGTTCGCGCTAACAGTGTCCGACAGTGCACAAAAATACACGTACGAAGCCGTTTTAGCACCGTTTTTAATGCGATGAATTTGAAAGAAAAACGCCGTAACTGACCATTTATTTCGTCTGCGTGACTGAGAAATGTTCCAATGTGCCTAGTACGTACAAGTTATTCGTGATATTTGCTCTTATAATCGAGCGCAGAGAGAAAATGCACTCGCTTTTTCCCATGGAATACATTACCGGAAGTCAAATTTAGACTGCTTGCTGTCTGCTTCAAAATGCAACAGCACACTAGCGCCAGCTGAGCCTCTATGGTATATATTTACGGCTTTGGCTATATTTGGGCTATACTTCCCAGCCGTTTGGCGGTTTTTTGTGGGGCCGTCTGGCAACACTGCTCGCTTTAGTGCTGCTCCCGTGGCTGTTCTCAACGTTACGCCCACAGTGGTCACGCCGTTACGCTCCGTACCCTCCTTGCTCCGCACAGACTGGTACGGACCTGTGCCTTTGCCAGCCTTTGCTTTCTGAACCTCTGAACGTCGGAACATTGTAGTAATCACAGCGTGCTGCGAGAAATCCGACACCGAGGTGAGCGTCCAATCTCCGTCATCGCAGTTACTGGGCCGTGGCTGGCTGTCTGTACGTTCTCCTGGCATGGCCTAGCTGCTGACGTGCGTGAAGACACCATGAGCGACATCTCCGACGTGCAACAGCTGGGCGACCTGCTGAAACAGGACGGCGCCGACCACAGCCTGCTGGACACGTCCAGCCGGGTGGCCCAGTTCACATTAGCAGTCATGGTGAAGCTGGTCAAGGAACGACCCTGGCAAGTGGCCGAGCAACTCTCGACCTGCTGCGGCAGGAAGGCAGGGCCCTGATGCAGGTTGACCCCACCGAGACCGCCGTGGAAACGTGGTCCGCCGCGTGCTCAAGCTCGTTCGTGACGACTACGCGAGCATGTGCTGCGGTCGACAGGTCGAAGGGGACAACAGCGAGTCGTTGCAGAAGCTCGTGTCGGCCAAGGGCGACTCCGTGGACGACTACAGTCGGCCCCAGCCCGAACTTCGGGAGCGGCTGCTCGAGAGCCTGGACGAACTCGAGCGCGAGCTCGCCCTGAGCCGCGAGAACATCGCGGCCCAAGCCCTCGAGCACATCCACTCGGGACAGGTGATCATGACCACGGGCCGTTCCCGGACCGTCGAAGCCTTCCTCCGCCGGGCGGCGGCCCAACGCACCTTCCAGGTCATGGTCGCAGAGTCTGCGCCGTCCTTCTCGGGCCTGGAGCTGGCTAGGGTACTGTCTCGAGCGGGCATCCGGGTCACCGTGGTGCCGGACTCGGCGGTCCTCGCCATCATGCCCCGCGTCAGCAAGGTCATCATCGGCACCCACAGCGTGATGGCCGACGGAGGGCTCAAGGCGCCTTGCGGCGCCCACGCGCTCGCCCTGGCCGCCCGCCAATGTGCCGTGCCGCTCATTGTGGTCGCGCCCGCCTTCAAGCTCACGCCTGCAGTACCTGTGCTCCGAGGACCAGGAGGCCTTCCAACGGTTCGGCTCGCCCGAGCGCGTGGCCCGCTTCGAGACGGCCAGTAGCGCCGTGCAGCTCGTGGCGCCGGCCTTCGACTACGTGCCTCCAGACCTGGTACCCCTGCTGGTACTCAACTCCGGCGGCAACGCGCCCTCGTACGTGTACCGGCTCCTCAGCGAGATGTACCACCCCGACGACTTTAAGCTCGGTGCTTGATGTTGGCCAAACACGAGACACCATTGGATAACGACGCTTTATTGTTCTTTTTCTCCACGACCCGGTTCCGTTCCGTATCCCACAGACGGCGTGGGGCCTGCCCGGTCACTTGAGGTACCTGCACGGAAAGCCCCGGTTGACAAACCCACTTTAACGTGGAAGCACTCTACCGGTGTGGCACAGTAATGAAGCTGGTAATTTTTTTTTCAGGAGGGGCCAAGGTGGCTTGGACGCCCCATCTCGAGGTGCAGAGAGGGAGAGGGGGTCAAAATGCACGCATATATTATAGGGTCGGCTAGATTTTCAAGACGGGGGGCGAAACCCCATAAGCTCTCCCCCTGGCTACGCCACTGGAATGGTGCCTGGAGCACATCCCCAACTGGTGTTCACCGCATGGTCGCCCCGACTTGCACCTTTTACGTCGCATTGTTTTCCGCCACAATCCTGGCACTGGCACATGCGGCAGACGCCCATTTGCCGCGGGGCCCTTCGCAGCTTGATAGTCCTCGTAAGCTTCGGCAACATGCACATTCTCCTGCTTTTTGTGGGAACTCGTTCGCCTAACCGCCAAGATAGATAGATCTCGCCAGGCGTTGGGCGCACGCATGAAGCCGCCGTAACTTTAGTTTGCGGGAGGCTCTGCACGCGCATTCTCGCACGGCGAGGTTGTCCCATGTACGGAGAGACATTTCCTTGATGCGGTGCCAGCGTAGGCAAACTGGCTGGCGAGATATTGCGACGTCTACCAGTGTAACGCTCCGACTTCTGCAACGTCTCTCGTTTCCACTTTGGGGCCGCGTAAGACATGCACCAGTCGGAGATGCCTTCCGAGCACCCTGGCGTCCCCGAAAAGGGAGCATTTCTCTAACCAAATTACGACTAAGGTTATGGTGAACGCGTGAACCAAGCTGGGACATCTCCAGCAGTTTGCTCCTTTTCCTCGAGTTGCTTGCCTCCCTAGTCCCCGGATGGTCGGCTCCGCAATCGAGGTGCTTGCTTACCCTTTTCATGGTCGTATTTTTTTTTTCAAAGACCCGCCCCCGTGGTCGGGTTTTTACTCGGTGCGTTAGCAAAGATTATACACTAGTTTATTGTCGCATAAAAAAATCTAAGACTTAAAATAAATAGTACACACACTTCTAAACATCTGCAGCACACTCGCTGCAGGCTGAACAAAACAGAAAGGGCCAAAACTTCGACGCGCCCGCTTCCGAGACAGTCTAGAAGACAGAGCGGCTGTGTGTTAGACTCCGGACTCCGAACCGAGCTGGTTTCCAGTTGTGCGTCGGATGTCGAGCTGTTATCCGACTCCGAGTTCGAGAATGGTTCAAAGTCTGAACCCGAAGAGCCATCGCTCCAGTCTCCGCTACGCTACCTCCGGAGCAGCCGGCACGCGCGGCTATCTCGAAGCATCACTTGCACAGAGCGTCCAGTTTCGCAATTTCAAAAAGCCGCGCCAAAAGAAACATGACCGCAATTACACGGTTGTAGTTCCCTACAAACCTACCAGATGGCAGCACCTCCCGCGAACGCTCCCGTTCAAGAAGAGGCGCGAATTTTTGAACGAGCAGTCGCGGACGTACGAGCAGTCGCGGACGTACGGGTACGTCAGAAACCATGCGGGACGCTCCCGCGCTGACGTACAGGTACGTCAGTGACCATGGAAAGGGTTAAGCCTTCCAGACGTGAAAGTAGGAGTAAGGCTCTAATATCGCCAGTGTTTAACAATATAACAATTACTTCAGACCAAGCCCCGTACTGTTGTTTTACGATATGGATGGTAATGGCTATACCTTTTGTAACAAGCGGCAGCTTCCGCCACCTAGCCTAACATTTCGTCATCCCTTCTTTTTTAAAATTTGTATAAATTTTGTTCAACACAAGCCTTCCTTCCTTTAAAGTGTTTCCATTCCTTATTTTTATATGTATTTTTACCGCTCCCTACATCTTTTCCACCAATCTTCCATTTAGTTACTGCCAGGGTATGGAAGAAAACCGGAAAAGACGTTATTTTTGCGCGAACCGGAGTTGAACCGGAACGAAATCATTTCTTTCGCTCCCGTAGCGGAACCAATATTTTTCCCATGCGGTTTTCGGTTCATACGTGAAGTCAGTTTGCGTGAAAAAGGCGTGGCGAAAAACACGGTAACCAAAATAGTGAGCCAAAAAATTTAAAGAAAAAATAATTTTCGCACAAATTGGAGAAGAATAGGACCAAAATAATAATTTTTTTCGTTCTTGGGCAAAACTGAGAAATTATTTTTGCGGTGTTTCTTTCATATAGGAAGTCAAAAAGCGAGACAAAATAGGCAGCGGAAAGCTCTGCAGCGTTTCATAATCAGGTTTTCACATAACGGTAGTCTTCATAATTTATAAAGTTAGTCTAGAGAACTCAAACGAAATGAGCACAATAACTATAAATTCTCCGGGATTTCTGGTCTTATGTATTTTTTAAACAAATGCCCACATTCGTTGGGGACCGGAAATGGCTCATCAAAGGAAATCACTGGAACATACCCATTTCGAACGTCAGCAAAACCGGAACGAAAAACGTTTCGGTTCGACACCCTGGTTACTGCAATTCTTTCCCTATCCATTCGTCCATCCATGACTGCGAATCCCAGTGCGCCCTTCAAATCCTTATTCATCCCCCCAAGAGGGTGGGACGAAGCCCCATGCACCTTCTAATCACATTTTCTATAGCTTCTCTTTCGCGGTTGCATATGCCGCATTGAGTGTCAATTTCCTGGAATTGAGCCCTATATGTTTTCGTTCTTAGGACCCCCGTCCTAGCTTCAAACAGCAATGAGCTACCCAATGAATTATCATACAACTGTTCCTTCTTTATTTCGTGTTTTGATGCCCTGTATATTATTAAAGCTGATTTCCCCTGCATTCTCTCTTCCCACAATTTCCTCTGTTTCCTTTACTCCCTTTTCTACTGATATGCTCTGATCTGCCCTATCTCGTTGAATGTATTTAGATCTCAGCTTGCGGGTTCGGTTTGTCCACTTCGTGTTCAGACTTCTCATATATAGATACTTGCATGCTTTCCCCGCTCATCGCATATCCTCAATTTCAACTAGTCTTTGTTCAAAGTTTACTTTACTGATCGCTTCTCTACTCTTGAAAGATGCCCAACCCATATCCCCCTGTACTCCCTCATCTCGTGTATTCCCATGTAGCCCCCAATGCCAACCTGCCTGGATTTCTGACCTCACTACACAATACCGCATTCCCAAATGACAATCCTGTGACACCATGACTCCCTTCCATACACCCCTACCGACTTCATATTTATTATAGTTTCAAAGTGCCCTATGTTTAATAATAGCTGAATCTTGTTTCCCCTTCTTTATTACAATATCTTCATATTATTTTAGATACTTTTCTTCCCTCACTTAACCATACTCCCAGATATTTGTACTTTTCCATGTCTTCTATCACTGTGTCCTGTATTTCCAGGGGTTACCCTTTCTTGTCGCTGAAAACTATTACACCCGACTTGTCCCTGCTGAATTTTTGTCCTAAACTTGTTCCCCTTCCCTGCTGCCAATCCTAATCAGCTGTTCCTATATTGTCTCATGACTTTCTGATACGAGTACAATGTCGTCTGCACTACGTTAACCCTGGAAATACTTGACTTACTTTAAATCCTTCCTCCATGCAAGTCAGGTCAAAACCAAAGGTTGCGCTGCTCTAATCTCTTTTCCACCTCACTGAGGTATATCATAAGAACAGGGGAGACAATGGGCAACCCTGTCTAAGTCCTCTTTTTATTGGGTGCTGGTCTTGTAGTTTCGGCTTTCCCATGGTTATAACTAGGGGTGTCAAGCGAACCGGCCGAGGTTCGAGTTCGACCAGAGTTCGACTTTCCGAACTTTTAGTGGAAAATTCGACGAACCTTGTATTGAGGTTCGACTGTAGTATGTACGCGAGAGGCTGGCCGAGTGGCTTGGTTGGATGGTGATGGCTAAGGGACGAATTAAGGGCAGCGTTGATTGGTTATTTCAGTTAATACAGTACAAAAACAAATAAGTTATTAACTTCTTCAGTGATTAGAATTGGTTTCTTTTAATTGCAACTGTTTATAAAATAAAATAACCATTTTCATAAAAAAAGTTCTCCAAACTTAGACATGCTTGTATCAAGGTCTGGCCACACTGTCCACAAAGTCGAACCGGTCGAATCTGGTGAAAAGTTCGAAGGTTCGTCGAACCGGTTCGACCCAGTCGAACCCGAAAGTTCGACCTAAAAATCTGGTTCGACAAGAAGTTCACGACACCTAGTGGCGGATCCAAGGGGGCGACGGGGGCAGCCAACCCCCCCAAGCGAGTCGACCCCCCCCCTCCCCCCTTCTCGGAGGGCAATTTGACATGGTGTGGACCCGCCGGATGCACAAGAAAGAATAGGTCCGCCCCCCCCAAAATCGGAGTTCTGGATCCGCCCCTGGCGACACCCCTAGTTATAACCACCCTGTTCTCCGGATAAACCTGTTCTAGAAACTTAACTGTGGTTCCCCCTAGCCCATACACCTTCAGTTGGTCCCAGAGTTTTTCCTGATTCACATTGTCATATGCCCCTTTGATGTCCAAAAATGCTACCCATAATGGCCTTTGACTTGTGAATGCTATCTCTATGCATTGAGTGATTACAAATAAGTTATAATCTACTAGTCGTTTATCCCTCCTGAAACCGTTTTGAAGCTCCCCCAGAATCTAATCATCCAGTTGATGGCCACTTTGACAGGTGCCTGTGCACCCCTATAGATCGTCCAAGCTGCAGACAGGACTTCCGAAGAGTGCCAGGAGTGACTGGTCCAGATACATCCATTCTATTGTTGAAAGCTGCTAAACTGAGGTGTCGGCGGCCCCCGGCATGACGTCAGACCCTGCCACTTCCTCACACAGACTTGGGACTACACCGCAGGTTTGACCTCAAATGGGGTTAGACAGGAACACTAGGCAGCACTCCAATTGGCTTTGTCCGGCATCCCCTTATTTTCGCGCAGATCGTTTTCCTTTCTGCCTGCCCCTATCCCCCCTTTGTGACGTGTTGTCCGCCCTCTGTGTTGGCTTCGTGACGACGCGGCCCGCAGCGGCAAAAGGTTGCCGACTCCCGTTTTAGGGTATTGCTCGGGAAACACATATAGCGTTTTCTAGGATTGTGCCAATATTCGAAATTTCGAATAGTAGTTCCGAATAATGCACTATTCGATATTCGCTTCGAGAAGAACTGCACTATTCACGTTTTTCGAAGTGTTGATTGTGGCGGGTTAGCCCCATTGAGTGCGCTTTTTACCAAGCACCGGTGCGCTGCGGAGAAGTAATACCCGCAGAAGCGAGCTTTGCGGGTGTTCCTTCTCTGCATTACATCGGTGCTCGGTAAGAAGCACACTCAACGGGGTAACCCGCCGCGTTAAACACTTGGAAAAGTAGGAATATCGTAATTGCGTGTTTGGAAGAAAAGCATACATTCAAAGCGGGATGGTGCACCCGTGCCGACTGTATTTGAAAATAAATGGAAACTTTGTGAATCTGTATATCTTCATTGTAGTAAAAGTTTCAAAATTAAACTGTTATGCAAGAGTACACTATGTTAGGCAGAGATGCCCTTACAACATGTGTTCATCATGCGCGATTCATTATTTTTTTTAACTCGAGATTAAAGAAAGAGTGTTTTATATAGCAAGATTTGTAAATTCACTCAATTGGGTATAGTTGGCCATCTCTATAGGATTCATTTTATGTAAAATCCGTCGTTTACTTGCCATACCTAGACACCAGACCTTCTGAGGTAACAGTTCATAAATATAGATAAACTTGGCTTATAAATGAACAAGTGGAACAACCTTCACAGGTTTAGCTGGGTTTTTGTCTAAGCATTATGCAATGGTTGTGGAAACACCTTAAAAAAGTGCCAAAAAACACAAGGACGAAAAAGTAGACAGACAAGAGCGCTCTGTCTGCTTCCTCGTCCTTGTGTTGTTGTTTTTGGCGCTTTCTAGGTGATTATGAACCAACTGGCCCAAATTTCTACCTTAGTGGTAGTGAAGGCCATGGGAAAAGTATTCGATAGTCGAATCGAAAATATCGGCGAAAGCCACTATTCAGCTTCGAACTCAAAATCCACTGTTCGCACAAGACTAGCGTTTTTCATACTGCAAAAATAAACGGTGCATTCCAAAAGAAATTCCGAACCACCCGAATGTTGCGCTAAGGGTTTGGATAAGATGTGAAAGTTTTGCAACTACACATTACTATTAGATTCAAAAGTTATAAGCAAGTTTTGGAAACTCTTAATCAAAAAAGGTTGGGTGGGGCCCACAAGTACACAAAGGTGAATTGAGACAAGTAGCATCTGCCGCCGAAAACTGGCCTCGTTTTATGATCTGAACATTCCAGATATCGTCTGGATCGGACAGCCTTCAGCAATGTATGAAACACACAAACTGCGTTAACTTTGTGCAAGTGCTATCCTGGAGGCAGCATAAAGAGCTGCTGCACGACATAGCATTTGCTGGAGTAGCCCAAGCGAGGAGGCGCTCGAGACCAATATCGAGGCTAGACCGGGGACAATGCATAAATTTTTCCTGCCGGAAATCTACGCTTTTCACCACCCGTCGCACTATGGTGCATTGGCGGGCATCGAAATTGCGGTGCCCACGGTGGAGCCTCGATTCTGGCCGCGATCGAGCGGCCTCCCTTGCTTCCGCCCAGTGCCACTTCACGGAGCCATTCTTCGGCTGCTGCCAGGGTAGCCCCCCACCCCCCAAAATGAGACGCGCGTGTTCCATTTATGTTTGATGAGCAGTCTACCATTTGGCCAATTCATCGAAGAACGACTCGCACGACAGTTTGTCGGAAAGGCCAATTTGCAAAATGGAGGGCTGGATGTGGCCTTTACTCCCGCCCTCTTCAATCGCACGAATGTGCAGACCAGATTCAAGGACTGCTTTGGGTACCCCCACCCCCTGCATAGGAGGAGGTTCTTCTGGATTACCCTGAAAGCCGACATGAACGGCAGAGGCAGACTGCGAAACGGCCTCCTTTCGGAACGCCTGGGAGGGCAGGCAAACGGAAGCATTTTGGACGCAAATACCACATTCAAAAAGTGCTTTGAATGCGGCGCTTAGTATCAAAACTTTACGAGGTGTTACCAAGCGCCATTCGGTTTCAAAGAAGTTTGTAAATAGGCCTCTTTGTTCACGAGTCCGGTAAAAAATTTCAAGAAAAACGGGCTATTGGGGGAGAAACATGGAAGACTCCTCGACCCCTACAGTACGAAGACTGGGTGAACCCCGACAAGAACTCCAACCAAGGAAGGCAGATCACAAACTCGCTCCCTGACACAAGACATAAAATCTCGCCACCCCATCCAACCTCCCATCCAAGCCAGATGACTCTAGTCAAGCTGGCTCTCCTTTTCTCACCTTGGTTGTAGCGTTGGACTACTATCGGAGCTTCTCCGAGAAAAGAAAACCCAAAAACATATCCAGGAAACCCGAGCGTGTGTTCTGTCATTGTTTCAACACACAATGTGCTTTATCAGCCATATTCTACCACAAAAACCGGTGCACACAATTTGTGTCGGTTCTTCGTGATGGACTTGACACCGTGAGGTCCAGCGACTCCATGAAGCCGTGTATGTAACGAGGTCACGTCGTGCGACCCCGTGATGCAACGCACCATGTGCTCGACTCATTCGCAACATATTTTGTGCTCCCCGGTCTTTCGGCACGATCGAGCTAGTGGAAAGCTTTTCTTTCTGCATAACACATTTTCCAGAAAGAAACCTATAGTCACTACATTTGAGCACCACTCAAATGCATGGCCCGAATTGAAGCATGCACACGTTCGCGTCACCTTCTTCCTACCCGTCTCTGTTTGCGCTTCCCCGGATGCTCCGTGCTATATACTGAAGATGTCTCCTGCCTAGGAGACAAAAGATTTAATGGAACCGTTTTGTATCGTTGAGACGAGCCGTTTTCCTTGCTTTTATCTTTTACTGCGTGTTCACTGGAGTTTTTTTGCCTCGTCCACCAACTAGCGCAACGAGTCTTATTAAACAAATTCGAACAATCGCCCCCTTGAATTCTGCATTCCACGCATTATAGGTAGGATTCCGCGTTACCGGTGTTTGTTTTTCTTTGGGAAGGGGTTTCGCGCTTAATTTTTGTCTTGGACTGGGTATCTTTGGGCGTCAATTTTGGGTACCGGACAGGCACGTGTGACCACTTTGAACCTCGAGAGAAGGAAGCAGGATGAGGGTTCACCAAGCCTTGCAGCGGTGTGTAGGCCAAGTTGCCAACGAACACCCGAGAAAGCTCGAGATAAATTTCTTTCCCAAGACCTCGTGTCTTTCTCCGAACGTTTTGATTCGAGGTTTTTTTCTATTTTTGATACAACTGGCTCGGGGTTCGGGGTTTACCGTTAGATACCGGAACCCTAATTATGAAACATTAGAGACAAAGGTCATCGGCAACGTTTTGTACGACCGAAGGGGCTCGGTAACGCCCCGCAGAGTGCCGCGTGAGAGCGCCCCTTGCGAGGGCTCAACTGGAAAGCAGCCGGTAGTGAGACGGGGTAGAGAAGCGAGGCTTCACTTGGCGGCCCAGTCGGTGTGCCCCGGCAGGCCGGAGGTGAGCCGCAGGGCGGAGGGGCGCCTCGCCGCCTCGTGGGCCGCCTTGGCCGAGTCCATGCCCAGGTAGGTGCGCGAACCTGCAAGATGTGGCCGCTGTTGGAGCGTGTCACGAGGGTCGCATTCGCCGGCACCAAAAAACGTGTGAGGCCCTATTTTGGTCCTCGGCTAGAGCGAGCCTTCTCGGTCGCTGAGAGACCGGGAAATTCTGCGAGGGCTCTCATCAATTCCAGGGGCGGTGTGCTCATCTCGCGGCTGCGGTTGCGGCCAAGAGGAATTTTTATGTCGCAAGACGAGCTCCACGGGCACATGGAGGTACCTAGCATCCCTGCCTAATGGCAGAGAAATCTATGTTGCTTTTAATACAAAAGATTTCGTTCCCATAAACCGACCGGCTTTCAACTGGAGTCCAATTAACCACCCCTTTATACTTTAGAAGCGGCAGGTAAAGTTATGGCCAGGGAGGGAAAATATGAGTAAAACAAAAAGAAATCATGCTAGATAATAGATAAAAGAGGAGACAGTATATTTATATACATGCACCAGCAACCTGGCTCAAGCTGTAAGGTAAGGAAGGAAGCCGGGACTAGTCGTCGCAACGTGAAACTTCGCAATTCAAATCGCGTCACTTTTTTTTTTTTATATATAAATTTATATTTTGCACGTGTGTCTCACATGTTAACTGTGATACTTTATACAAATCATCCACTTGCACGACTGCGCCTTACACGGTTTTTATTGTTTGTCCACACTGTTAAATCGATGCACCAAAAAAAAAAAAGATAGAGTGCTAATATTAATAGAGTGCTAATACAGTCGTCTTATAATGTTCATTAAAAGAAAACCAAGATGATAGCATCGCTATGACTTGCATGCAATCGGGGCCGAAGCAAGCATCCGTGTTAAATTAACCCGAGATTGGGGTAGACAAGAAACGTCAAAACGTAGAAGAGACAGAAAATAGACAGGACGTCTCTTTTCTGTCTCTTCTACGTTATGATGTTTCCTTACCCCAGTCCCAGGTTAATTAAACATCGTTAATATTCACCAGCTCGCCTGCACCCTTACCATATTTCCTCGAAGCATCCTTTCCCCAGCAACTACAATTTTATCGAACAAAAAGTTAGGGCGCAAACAAGCTGGTGAAGGTTTAACATTTTAGACAAAACCCCGAGACTGGAAGGAAGGAAGGACAACACATATTGTGTTGTCCTGATACAGATAATGTGTATCGGGACCTCACCGAGGTGGGATAAGAGATCTTCCCCTCCCCCTTTTGTTTTGCGTAAGAACAGTACCGGTGTGCAATTGGTCAATGTCCTCCCTCTCTTGTGCGTTCCGGAAAGTGAAGTTCCACCTGTCCCCTCCCCATTTTCTTCTTTTTGGTTTTCGGGGCACTTGTACCCTATAAAACCACAATATTCTGTCCAATAAATTTCAGCTTTGTTTGAGACTCCGTGTTGTGTTGTCCTTCTTTCCCCCAGTCTCGGGGTGTTGTCTAAAATGTTATACAATTTTATGTGTTCTTAAATATTCAATGCACTTGCTACGACTCTCTTCAATAACAGGAGGCGCCTATTTAGTACTAATACACACTGAAGTTGTGTCGATTAAAAAAAATAAACTTCCACAAAATAAACACATAAAAACATAAATTCATAAATAAAAATAAAATGTGACACAATGTAAACCTTAAACTTTCGCCCCGCCACAACAAGTCCCGGCTCTCTTACCTCTCGGCTATAGCAGACGGTCTGAGTTGAGTCGCTGGCGCAGATATATCAGTACACTGCCACCGCTTTTATCTCGCACGATTTCTCTTTTATTTCAGCTCATATTTACTTTGCCTGGCCATAACTTTAGCTGCCGTTTCTAAAGTAGAAAGAGGCGTTAATTGGACTCCAGTTGAAAACCTCCGCCATCAGTTTCTGCGAGTGAAATTAAACTTTTGTACTAGAAGCGACACGGATTTCTCTGCCATTAGGCAGGGACCGCCATGTCCCCATGGAGTTCGTAACGTGACATAAAAATCCCTCTTAACCGCAACCCCGGCCGCGAGATGAGCAAACCGCCCCAGATAGCACTGCGCATGGAATTCTGGGGCTGTTCTGATGTATGCTCCAGCCAACTCGTACACTCACAAAGCCTATACGTACACTGTTCTGTCCTGCTTTCTTTGGATCCTGAAATTACAAAATGCTGGCACGAACCTCCTATTCATGGGTACTCCTTCACGCGTCAATGTACCGGATGGCCGTAGTGCGTCCAAAAGATTGCCCATCTCCAGAATGGTCTACTGGACGTCGCAGCTTCCTGCTGGGTGACCGTTATTGACCAATGAAGAATTTTGGCCAGTTATCGCGTCCATTATTGGGCATCACTTTGGCGACAACACCTGACCTACGCGCACATGGCAAAAGACGCCCAACGCGCTTGTCCCGATTGCTCCTTCGTTCACCGGTGTAGAGTAGCCATACAAATTTGTGGAGGACGTGCGGGTTGCAGATCGCTTCCAGCGTGAAATAGCCTCCCAATTTTGGCGTGTCCTACTCCGCTGTGCCATGCCACTTAATTCGTGGTAGACAATCAGCATTTTTTTAATGCGAATAGCATTCTTTGGATACTTCACGCACTTTTCGTCTGCTATCTATCTATCTGTCTATCTATCTGGCTATCTAACCTCTTACGCCGCGGGTCGATAAATAAATAAAAAAGACCGGCGCCGGCTGGGATTCGAACCGTTGACCCTTTGATCAGCAGGCAGACGCGCTAACCACAAAGCTATGAAGGCAGTCATTCAACGCACTCTAAACGGTTGTTTATATCTTTACCATAGGACGCGCTTTACAGCGCTGTCACAGCTACCGGTGCACGCGCGTTCCATGCACGAGGGCTCATTCCGCTCTCGTGAGGCTGAGCACGGCCGCTAGCTCACCCTCTCCCGCGCTCGGGGAGAGGGTAATGTAGCGGCCGTGCTCACCCACACGAGAGCGGAATGAGCCCTCGTGCATGGACGCTGCGCGCACCGGCTAGCTGTGACAGCGCTGTAAGCGCGTCCTATGGCAAAGATATAAACAACCGTTTAGAGTACCGTTGGTTGAGACTAGCTGAGACGCCAGAAAGTCTGGTCGGTACCATTTTGAGTGTTTGTGCGTATGGCGCGTGCTTTGCTCGCCTTCCTAAGTGACACAAACGCACGTGCTGGGCTGCGGAGATCGTGCGCAGGGCTGTGAAAGTGTCAACAAATTTAGAATCGCCTCAAGAGTGGGCTGGCGTATCTAGAGTGTGCCGGCCACCTGACGAACGCGCATAACTCCGCACCGTTTGATGCTATTCGCATTAACGTAGATAATCATTCCCAAAGGATGGGTTCTGCTGATTTTCTTTTCTTGGTAGACAACAATGTTTTCTAGTTTGCTTTCACCAGCAAATTAATTTGGTAGCAGACAAATTGCAATCTTTGCTCGCTTTAGCAGATAAACCGTCTGCAGACGATTTTTAAGCTCAATATGTGAAAAGCCAATTAAGGTCTGTTCACACGTTGCATCTTTAGGCGCGCAACCGTTTCGCTGACACTCAAGTTTCGCGAAATGTGCTCGTTCACACGTACCACTTCACGAGCAACAACGATGACGTTTAGACTCGCGAAAATAGTTTCGGTGTTGACCATTCAATTGAAAGCACGCAACCACACAGGCAAAATTACGTGGTCAATTACAGTGCCGCAGCTAACAAAATGACTTTTTGAGATTTATCGAAACCACTGCCATCCGGACCACCCAGTATTTCCGAACGTGACACACACACACCGATGCACCGTTTTGAGTGAGCTCCGAATCAGATCGCTATTTATCTGGGGACCTGCTTTGCGCATTTTATGCAGTCAATTCACTTTATCTTTTTTTCTCACATACTGCACTACTAGGAGCGATCTCGCATGTGCGCAAAGCCGATTGAGGCGGCAACCTGTACGTGCAGGACATGTGCCGGCGCCGAGCCCGTACGCAGCCAATTCATTGCCAAAGCTCCTATCATGCACATGGTATTCATAGAAAACGCTACGTGCCCATACTGGTTACTTACGGCGCCCATGTCTGCCCCGATTTTACTGTGCCAACTGTTTCAGAGAGCGCACATGGTTTCACGTTCGGCTTGTAAACAAAGCAAACTTGGTTTCAATTTACTCGATGCTCTCTTATCCAGCGGTATCGTCACGACAACAACGCTATGAGCACTATTCTAATCTCGCCAACTCCCGCTAATTGTCTTCGTCCATCGCTGGATTTTTTCCGATATGCTACTCACTTTTCCTTCAGTGGTGCTTGACGTGCTTGCGGAAGCGCCGGCAGTATCCATCGTTCGTGGTTTCGGTTTTTCGGATTTGGCTCGGCTACAACGCCGGCAGTGAAGTGGTCTTCTCAAACAGCTCGCTCCCCCTCAAAGGCCACGTGAGAGCGTTCCTGAGCGGCCATTGGCGGCGCCCTCAGAGTGATTGACAGGACTCGGCAAAGTTTCAGCAAAAGCTCGCTCCAGAAGCGAGGTGTGCGCGCAACTTTTTTAGATGCGCGCATCCTTCTCGGATTTGTTCAGACGGCGCAACCATTTCGCGAAACTACATTTCGCGACACTAGATGCGCGAGAAAAATGCATCGTGTGAACGGGCCTTTAGATCTTGCAGCTGACCCAAGTGTAACCCCAGTGGTTGAATCTCAATCGGTGAGAAAGCAAGATCTAATTTGCATCTCACGAAGAGAGGCAATGTTATCAGACTGTCAGCTGAGCAAAGAACGCAGGTTTGTCTCCACAAACAAAAGAAAAAATGAGTGGCTGTGCGTCGATCCACACTAGAGTCACGTCGGTGTCCATCAACGTCACTCGCCGTGGAGTCCCGATGGCAGAGTCTCAATTGGTTTCATTCTCATGAGCCTGCACCTCGCAGCTCTCCCTGCAACCAACGGCCATCTCAAAACAAGCGCTCTTGTCAAGCTTCGGAGCGTTTGCTGCTCGGGGCGCCTCGGAGATCCACTAACCACGACGTAATGTGCAGTCTCCTATTCTTCTAGGTGGATGGACGGCTCAGTTCTTTCAATCGGGCGACACCTAGCTTTTAATTTCAACAATTGATTCCCATTAAATTTGAAACAAGTTAAGAATGACAAAATTTTCTGTCGGAGCAACTTTGGCCATCTAGCGGGCACTACACGAAACTCGTAAGCGCATGTTTGTTCCACAAGTACAGTACATAAGGGGGATTGTCAACGTTGTGGCAGGTCCGTGGTAACGCACCTGCTTCACACACGGCGACCCAGAATCGAATCCCGAGACCGGCGATCAATCTTTTTTAAGCAGTTGGCAATTTTGACAACGAACACCTCGTGCCCTATTACAACGTCGACAATTACGACGAAAATGGATGTCATTTCCGGTGGTGGGAAGAGCTTGTAACAGCTGTCGGTGTAAAAGCACCTACGTGTCATCTGCTAATATAAGCAAAACTAACCGGCTTATATAAGCAAAACTAAATATACGACGCACAATGAAATTGCGATCCGTCTACCGCAGTGAAGCCCCTATTACGCATCCCCAGTTTACGCAAAGTCCCACATTTTAAGACGACTCGGCGTGGACCCGGCAAAGTCTCCATAGAAACGATAGGCCTGTTCGATTCGTGTAGAAAGTTCTCAACTATCAGTTCAGTTGGAGTTGAGAGGAGTGCAACAGCGACGAAATGCAGCCAGTGCACCCACCGCATCAGGACTGGTGCTGTCGTCGACTTCCAGAGCGGAACATCTGCATCTCTTGTGTCTCCACACTCAATTAACGAATTATGATAAAGTCCCGGCCCATCTATTACGTGTTCAATGAATTTCTCTGGCGGGTTCAAGCGGCGGCCATTTTGAATCCCAGGCAGTCTCCGGCGGGTCGCTCCAAAAATGCGACTCCATCTTCCGTTCATCGATTTGGAGCGGGCACCACGGAGCGGTTTTTCTCGTCCCTCGCAGATTTTGGAAACCGATCCGGATCTATTAGTGGAATTCCCCATAAGTGTTTGTCTCGGGGTTAGCCCTGTTTACGTTTCTCACAAAGCACCCGTGCACGGCGGGGAAGCAATACCCGCAAAGTTTGCGGGCTCGTGGGTGTGCTTCCCCGCCGTGCGCAGGTGGTCTGTGACAAGCACACTCAACGAGATTACTGCGTTCATCATTCATGTCTTTTTTTTAGGGCGAAGCTCCTTAGGGGTTAGCCATGTCCGTAGCTCTGGCGTCGTGCTCCTGCTTGTGAGCTCACGTGCTCACGAGCACATGAGCACGTGCTGACATGCTCATGTAAAAAAAAAGAAAAAAAAATCTGTTTTTGCAGTTGACAGGATTTGAACCTGTGCGGAAAGACCCCAATAAATTTCTAATCCATCGCCTTAACCACTCGGCCACGACTGCGGGACGAGTAGGGGCTCTGATATGTGGTAGTAACTCAAGAGCTGGGGATGTCATGGATGAAACGTTGCATGTAGCCACTCAACGTCTATACAGGAGAGAGCGCTGCGGTCAAATGCGTATATAATTGCGTTAAACTTTGCATGCATTGGCTGAATGTTTATAGAAGACAGGGCGCTGCGGTCAAATGCTCAAATGCGGATATGACCATGTTCCATACCACACATTCTCTTTCTGACATGGACGAAAACGAACGAAAGGCTCGGCATGCTGCGGCTCAGCGTCTACGCAGACAAGCACCACCAGAGCTTCACCCCAATCAACATCATTCACCACGTAAATATGCGGTCAATTTTGTTCTTTAGATTTTTGGAATTGAAAAAATAATATTTGTTACAGTAGTATACAGATTTATAGGTCCCCTCAATTAGGAAAGCTGCAATAAATATTTCCTCTACATGCCACAGTTCATAAATATACTACCGTAATACCCCCAAAAGGTAACCCACCCTTATTTTTCTAAAAACACCGAAAGGTAGCCCACTTCTAGTAATTGCAGGGCCTTGTCCAATCGTGAGCTCGGTAGAAATGGTGTTACTTAGCCACAACAGCATAGAAGTGAACATTGCTGAGTGGTAAGGACATCCGTCTTTGGTCCCTCCCTACAATCGCAAGTCTTGCAGGTAACAAAATGTAAAACTAGCATGTTTTGTACTTTGTTTACCGCGTACCTCAAGTTAGCACACTCCTCATTTTCGCCCGATTTGCTTTCGACTTTAGAAGGGCTATCTTTCAAGGTATTACGGTAGTTATAGTAAAATTAATTGAGCTTAGAAGTACACAAGTGGAAGGTGGGGAACAATTTTTAGGAGTTCAGCTCAACTTTCATTTAATTAAGCATGGGGCATGGTAGTGAAAGGCTCGGAGACACTATTCAATATTTGATTAAAAAATATTCGACCAAAATTACCTACTATTCTCTTTGAATTCCCTTGAAACTCAAAATTCACTATTTGAGCACACATGCCTAAAGTCTTGTATAAGTTAGATACCAAGTTTCATACAGGTTAAGTTAGGTCAGGTTAGGGTAGGTCAGGCAAGTTTAGTATCGGTTATTTATTTTTTAGGTTAGGATAGGTCAGGTTAGCCTAGGTCAGGTGTGGAGAGTGAATGGAAGTGGCACACACCCACGGCCCTGGTGTAGCTGCTCCCGTCTGCACGCAGCAGCAGCTGTGGCTTGTGGCTGGCCAGCATGTAGCGACCCCTGGGCTGGGTGCCGGCCGGCAGCGCGTGGACTCCCTGCGAGGCCTGCAGGCCCCAGCCACGGGCCTTCCTGCACGGCGCAGGCACCTTGCTGTGCACCTCTGCATGGCTGGCACGCTGCCCCAGGGGTCCCATTTCGGGCAGCGCGAGAGCAAAGTCTAATCGGGCTCGCATGCAGCCAAACCGTTAGACAGTTCCGCTTTCTTGCTCTGCTAACGCGAGCAAAGGAAGCGGAGACTGTCCACTACGATGTGTCATTCGCAGACAAAAATAAAATGCGGAGACATTGTACGTCGTTTGCCAACGAAACTGAAAAAGGTGGATTGTCCGCTACAAAGCAAGTGCCAATGCGCAGTGAGAATAGACGCAGGCTGAAATTGTGATCGTCCGCTATTTTGCGTTGAAAGCGATTGACAACCTGCATTTCCTTGGCAAACGTTGAGTTGTTTTGCTGACGTACACAAGCCGATATCGACCAGTGGATGAAGGAGCACTCGGGACAAGCTCATCAGAAGCTGCAAGACCTCTCTCGCCATTTGTGCGTTTAGTGAGAAGTTCTCAGCACAATACGCCGCCGATTGTAAACTCATCAATAGGTCAAACATTTCTCATTGGTCGATTAGCACGCCCAGCAGAAAGCTGCGATGCCACGTTCAATCGGTGGCCCGGAATGCTCTCATTCTGACCTTAACCAAACCCCACGGATCCGATGCTCGTCACCCGAGAGTCAAATCTAATTTGGCTCTCATGGATCGAGTTTTATTAGCAGACCCTTCATCTGCTAATGCAAGCAAAGGGTTTGTCTGCTGCCAGGTAAAATATCATTTTTTAACACAACCAAAAATGGATGGACCGTCTGCTAGGAACCGAATGATGTGGCAAATTAATATTGTAAAAAGCTGAAATTGGCAAGTCTCCTATTTCTCGCTGCTTCCTTTGTAAATATTACCGTATTTACTCGCACAATGAACACTCGTCATAATGAGAAGCACCCCCCAAGTCGGCTCTCAAAATTACGACTTTTTTTTTTTCACTCGCGTAATAAACGCACCCCCAACTCAGACGTCAAAATTTTGACCCCCTCCCCGCGCGCAAAATGAACGAAATGAACGCACTTTTCTATCCTGGTACATGAGGTCGCGAATGCATGGGCAGCGTGAGCAAACAAAACGCCTTGTAAAGGCGTTAAAAAAATAAAAAAAGATCCAACAAACGCAAAAAAAAAAACATAGATGTTTTTTTTTTTGCACTGCGCAGTCTGGATTTTTGTGTTGCGCGCCGCGCGCAAGGATTTTAAGAAGAGAAGCGGAGAAGCCCTCGCCTCAGCAAAGCAAAACAAAACAACGTGCGAAAGGCGGCAAAAAAAAAAAATCCACAAAACCAAAAGAAAAAAAAAAAGATTTTTTTGTAGTGCACAGCGCAGTTTGCTTTTGAATTTGCGCGCGCGCGCACAGAAGATAGAAAAGAGAAGCGGTGAAGCCTTCGCCTAAGCAAAGCGAAACAACTTGCAAAAACGGCATTTAAGAGGAGCTTTTTTTTTCTTTTTTCGCACGACGCAGTTTGGTTTTCAGGGTCGCGCGCCCGTGCGCAAGGAGATAAGAAAGAAAGCAGAGAAGCCCTCGCCTAAGCAAAGCGCGCTATAATAGAAGGCATCCTGCCTCTCGCCTCCTCCTCGCACTTTGGAAAGAGAGCGAGAAGCCCTCGAAATGAACGCACTTTTCTATCCTGGTGCAGCGAGAGTCAGCGAAAGCATGGGCAGCGTGAAGCAAACAAAACAACTTGCGAAAGGCGGGGAAAAAAAAAAAAAAAAACACGGACGCAAAAAAAAAAAACATGGAGAGGGGCTTTTTTTTTTTTGCGCTTATAGTTTAGTTTTGGTGTCGGTGATAAGAAGTTACAACGATTTTTGCGGGATAAAAGGTCCGTTCATTATGCGAGTAAATACAGACGCAAAAATTTTACCTCGCGCAATGAACGCACCCCCCAACTTTGCCTCGATTTTTCGGAAAAAAAGTGTGTTCATTCTGCGGTAAATACGGTAAATCATTTTGCTGCCATATAAACGCTGAAATTCGTAAGTGGACAAATAAACGCCGGAGACAGACACACCAGAGGCTGTGACACCTCCTCACCACCAGAGTGAAGGCGAGAACTTTTCACCAAGGTATTACCCAATCGTGTAGCCTCAAATGGATAAGTTCTCGCTGGTCAGAACGGCGTGAAGTAATGTCCAATTCAATTCATCAATTGAATGCGCCACGCACGCGGCATTCACTGCCGCGTGCATGGTGGAGTTGGCAATGCACGCGGCTGCCACGCGGAGGAGCGGGGTTCGAATTCCGCTTGGCCTGGCTCTTTTATTTTATCGATCAATGGTCTTCCGGAAAGTTCCAGCTCATTCTCGGTTGTCAGCGAGCGTTCTGGTTCAGAACATTCCCAAATGTACTGCGTGTAACGACAGCAGCGGTAATGCGCCGCTTTGAGTCAGTTGCCCAGATGCGTGGTACTTTCTTCTTAATTGACTTAAAACGAAAGAAACACACAAGAGGACGAAACAAACGACACAGCTTTCGACTTGCAACGACAGATTTACTGGGGCGGCTAGCCGCTCAGAGCTTGACTTGGGGGAGGCGAGGGGGAAGGGGATGAGGGGAGATGTAAGAAACACAGGGAGACCGTTGCAGTAGCGAACACAGCGGGCGGTCGGGAGTCTGGTCTGTGTCGCCTGCCTCGCTCGTGGATGACACCTCGCGTCGCTTCGTGCCGTCGGGGGTGCGGCGAACAATCCGCGGACGTGTCGTCACGTGAACAATCCGTCTGCGGATCGGTCCACCGTGCTTTCATAAATCGTGAGGCGACGCGACTCTGCCAAAAATCTTGAAACGTGAAGCGTCTGGCAGTCCGATGTTTGTTTGAACACCGCCGAGCCAACAACACAATTTTCCTCCTTGCTTCGTCCGCTTTCGGTGACCTCGGTGCTCGTCAGACCTGACGTCACACACCACCTGCCAACGCTCTCCATCTGTTCTGCCGGGCCTTCGTATCCTTGGACGTGTTCCAAAATTTACTCTATCTTGTATTTTTGCGTTCAAAAACCTACCCGCATCCAGCGTTGCTCTATCTGCGTTATCACGTGACATCGACCCATCGGAGAGTTCGGATCTGGGTAAGATTTCGAACACAGCCCTTCCCTTTCCCGTTTTTGGGACCTGAAGAGGAGCGGAGGACTCGAGTGATTGACCAACAGCCAATGGAGCTTGCGAGTGGCCCTCGTGGAGGACACCGGCCAAATTTGACGGAGGAAACTTTCTCCTTGGCAAAAGAAATGGACGGAAGCGGAGCACCGCATGATTTAGGTCGGAGTCGTGTCGCCTCACGATTTTTGAAGTACCCCGTATGAATAAGCCTTGAATCGGCCGGCGCCGCCGACGCTATGTTAGCGGCTTTTTGGACATAAGAAACGGGAAAGTAAATGCACTACGCAGCAAATTAATATGTGCATTCCTACGTAAGCTAAAATTCCAAAAGTAGCTAAATTCGGAGCTGGATTTAAATAAAAGAGTTAATTAATTCGGGGGCAGTCAGAAATTAGCCACCTTAAAATTCTACTGCCTACTCTGCTTCAGCCCGCCCCCGATAATAGTAATATTTTTTTCTTTTTAAAAGCTTCAAATTCTGTTTTCGCGTTATATTCGTGGTCACGTTACATTCGAAGCAAATACGGTAACGTCTTGCGTCAAAATATGCATTTGAGTCCTGGCAAGTTCTTGAAGCCATAACGAAGCACCAACCTTTTTAAGAATTTTTTTTCCAAGAGCCATAACAGGTTGGGATTGCTTCGAAAAGGACACTTGACTTACCAGGACCCAACATATTGTTTGCAAAGTTAAGATTATTTTCCTTATTTTAACGTGGCGTAGTTTCGCGGGCGTCCACGAAATTAAATAACTAATGGAATAAGCATTTTTCGCCATGTAGCCAGCTTCTTCTAGCCCTCGTGCGAGATTGCCTCGGTCATCTGTCAAATGCAGCAAAGGTAAGGCGGGACTTGGGGTTTTTAAAGGAATATTGAACCAAAGAATTTACTATCCATAATAACTGGCGCACATTCTTTCCACGAGCTAGCAGCTGCCGGTGTGTGCGAGCGCACGCAACGAAATTGACGCCATAGTCCCCCATTCGCGCTCAAGATGACAGTGAAATATATGGGCTTCGGGCCAAAGGAGAATAAAGACAGGCTTTCCATCTCCACAATTGAAAGCTACGTGCTTGTTAGACCAATTGATCGCTTACCTTTTAGAAGAGACCCCACTGTGGAGATGAAAAGCTTGTCTTTATTCTCCTTTTCCCTAGAGCCCACACATTTCACTGTCATCTTAAGCATGGATGGGGGACTATGACGTCAATTTTGTTGAGTGTGCTCGCTCACACCGGTGGCTGCTAGCTCAAGGAAAGATTGTGCGTAACTTAGTATAGACACTGAAATGTTTCGTTCAGCATTCCTTTAACGAGCAGCATCCACTTTGTACAGAGAAGATATTTCCCCGCTAAATATAGCGGAGAACTCGCAACGTGCCGCACATTGGCGTTGCGCGACGCCACGTAACAATGCGACGTTGCACGACACGCTGTCCCATGATATAGTGACAAAATGCGGTTAGGTCAAAGCAAGGAAAAATGGCGTGTGGAGGGTTCCCATACAAAGCTTCAAAACTGAATGGAGGTTGCAGGTGGTCTCGTAGGCAGGCATTTCAGGGACATGTCTTGGGCACGATGGCGTGCAGAACCGGGTGCGCAGCCGGGGACGCACCTGTCCAGGGAGTCTTCCACCTCGAAGCTGTCGTCCAGGAGTGCGTCACTGTCCTTGTCCCAGATGGGAGCTCTCGCCCACCGGTGCCCCGCCAGCGCCTTGATGTCCTGTTGGCAGACCCAGAAGTGCCCAATGGTGCCCCTTTAAAACCGGGAGTCTCACGGGTGCTGCGAACGGGGCTCGGGTAACGGCAAAATATCCCGTAAAGAGTCGCTCAAGGATTTGCTAGGCTTGTCACGGTCCTTAGATGCCTCTCGTCCGGAAGCCTTCCTTCCCGCTGCAAGAGAGCTTTCCCTAAAGACACGTCGAACCGCCTGAGGCGCGCTCTCGGTGTTGTGGGCGAACCCGTTGAATAGGGCGAGAAGCCTATTGGGAGTAGCCATCCGTGTTCCCCTCAAAACCTCGCCCAGCATTTTAAAGGCCGGCACTTGAAGAGACGGCGTCGACGACTCGCACTTAGGCCGATGCAATTAGAAACGTGTCCCGGGCTGGCGACGCGCGCAAGATGCCACTGCTGGGCGCCATTGTCCAAAGACAGCAAGGCTTCGCAAGGCGGGCATCGGTACTCGCGGCATCGTCCGTCGTCGATCTGTAATCGTTATTTTGATTTAAATACTTTTTGCCCTAATGCGCCAGTAACATGAGTTCCAACTGGTACCGACAGAGGCATCTAAGGACCGCAATTGCAATTTACATTCTGCACATTTTTTTTTGCCAACCATGTGTACAGGGCAGAGTTGAGCACACGAAAGAAGTTGAGTGATTATTTTTGTACGAGAGTAAGATTAAGATTGTTGGAGGATATCAATTTTGTTGGTGTCAAGCCATCGTTTCGTTATGAAAAGCATTTCAAGGATTTTTGTGGCAGGGGTACTGGCCTATCTTTCCAATGTTTGGAGCGCCTGGCAGACGGTCACGAAGTGCCAAAAGAGGAGACAGAGACACGGCGCTAACTATCAGCTGGGCGCCTTCAGATAAGATCGAACGACGACGTCCAATCAACATTTTTAATTATTTAAGAAAAAAAATGTGTCGTTTGTGTTTCGGAAAAACATATTCAAACTTTTTTTGTGAAAAATAAAATTAATGTTTTGGAACAAAAATTACGAAGTCACTGTTGGTTAAGTGTGCGTTTCGCAACTTGCACAAAGTCCGCATTTTGGAAAGTTACAAAACAGAAACTGTTCTTGCTGTGGACTTAATATATTTTGTGCAGAGAGTGGACATACGGTGAAATTAGTAAAAGGTTTCTCGTTGTTACAAAGCATTTTAATGTTGTCATAAAAAATTACAAATGTGACACATACGCAAAATCGTCCCAATTCCGAGCTTTGTAGCCCTGCATAAACAAATTCTGGAAACTTTTTTATTACTATTGGGACGCAAGTGTTCGGCATACATACAAGTTTTCTTTCAAATTGAAACTGCGCATTCTTTCCAAAAAGTCACTGAAACGTAGGCGGGTTACTCATTTTGTGAGATATTGAAAATCACTTTAAAAAATGCCATCTTTTGTTTCAAAAATCAGGCCCTTTAAAAACATATGGCAATATTTACATATTCAATTTACAACGCCCCCAATACAATTGCATTAGCAGAACTGCCCTTATTGGAGTAAAGAAAGATATTGTGTGTGTGTGTGTATGTTGTCTTTATTGTAAAAAATAAGATAAATTATGAAGAAAGAGGGGGAGCGAGACGCATAGTTAGTCACCTATGGTCTTGAAGGAACGGGGAGACAAAGAGGTGTGGGTGCAGGAATTAGGAGGTGGGGATATAGTATTCTATGTACGAGTCAGCGATGTGATGAAGGCAATAGGTCGAATCCCCCCACCGGTCTATATCCCGGCCCGTCATAGAGTATAGTGTGGGGTTGAGCTATTCACAGTCTCAGTTAAACAGATGGACTGTGCAAGGTCAGAGCCTGGGTGCGCGATCTGTTGGCTCTAGAAAGTCGATCAGGGCCTTAATTATGTTAGTCTCTTTTGTTTGGGAGCCCGTCGGGAAAAGTGGCACGTTGGAATCTCCCAAGGACGTGCAAAGCGACCTCAATGTGTTAGTTAACGTAACTCGTCCTGTATCTAGCGGCGTGGCAGTCCCGGATGACTTGTTGCCTACCTTCGGTTGAGTTGCACAAATTGCATTGTGGTGATTTAGGCTTTCCATTGAGACACAGTTGCCAGTTTGTAGACGAGCAGTTGACTCGTAACCGGTGTAGCGGGGCTCGTTGTTTTCGGAGAATTTTTTTCGGAAAATCGGGAGTGGGATTAGTGCTGCGTCGTATTTAAAATACGGGGGTATGCTTCTTATTGCTGTTGAGATTAGAGATTCTGCTGCGTCGTATGGATGAAGAAAAATGGTGGGGTGGGGATCCAAGCGGGTGAATTTCTTTGCCAGCGAATCTGCGCTCTCATTCCCAGGTATGCCCCCACGCGATGGAATCCACTGGAAGAATATAGTTGCTCTCTCGTCCGAGGCACGTCTCGTCGGCTGTGCAATAGGCTTGGCTAGTGGACAGACTTTCTCCAAACGGATGAGTTGTTGTAAGGCACCACGTGGGTCTGTGAAGATGGCAATTTTTGGCGAATGCTCGTATTGCGATGCGTGCAAGATGGCTAGCCAAATGGCAGCGAGCTCCACAGTGGTAGAGTCGAGGCAGACGTCAATACGTCCCTTTTTGTGAAGTCCAACGTCTGGCATTACATAGGCTGCTGTGCACGAGTTGTCTTTAATGCTTCCATCAGTATACAGTGAAGCCCGTTTAGAACGAACCCACGTACAGTGAATTATTGTCCATATCGAACTCACTGAAAATTTAAATAAAAATGCACGTAAAAAGTACTTTTTACAACGAACAACCTATTGGCTATATCAAACTTTCTCCCCTCGGGGAGGCTTCCAAAAACGCGCAAACAATCGTCTTCTAGCCTGTCCCTTCCCCCAAAAAGAAGTAGGAAGGAAAGAAAATTCCAAGAACTCAAGTTGCGAAAAAATTGAGCGAAGAGAAGCGATTCAGAAGGGGAGAAAGCTAAAAAATACTCTCTGCAGCACGCACTGTAAAAGAAAAAAACTTTTAATGCCAAAGCGTTTGCTCACGAAGAAAAGCGATTCAGAAGAGGAGATGAACTAAAAAAAAACACCCTGCACGCATGCAAAAAAAAACAACAGAAAAAACACATTTACAGCGCATTGTTACAAGGTGAAGGTGAAGAGATGAGAAAGAAAGAGAAGCTTTCGCCTTACAACGAAGGCATCGTGGAAGTTCGTTGGAAATGGTTTTTGAAAGTAAACATATTCGGCAGAAATCTGCCTGGTTGGGTGAGAGTTTGAAGTCCGAAAACGTCGGGTTGCCTTTCAAATATTGGTCAGAGCTACATTTTCGGACTTTAAATGGTTTTTGCTATATCGAACTGATCGTAGCGTTTCCTGCTATTCGTTATAAACGGGTTTGACTGTAGGCATGTGTCATGCCGGCGTAAGTATTCTCAATCGTCTTGAGTGCGATGCTTCGCGCCACTAATTAGGCAACTTTTTTGTGTTTCAGGAGATCAGTTATATAAGGTGAGACCTGAAGCTGACATTCGTCTTGATAAGGGAGAGGCATGGCCGGTACGTCTGGTGGGTAACGGCAAATGTTCTGCAGTTTAGGAAAGATGTGACGTTTAAGGCTCATCTTCCGATTACAACGTACTGTAGTCGTTCAATGATTGTCATATGGCCAAGCATCAAATGCTCAGTTGATGTCAAGAAAAACAGTGTGTCTCACTTTCCCTTGAGCTTTAGACTGGTCTAAGGAAAGTCCACAATGGTGTCTGCAGTTGATTGGCTCTGTCGGAATCTAAGCAGCTGGGGAGGAGTGCTTGCGTTTGTTCTAAGTGCCTATTTGTGCGGCGGAGAATCAGGCGCTCAACCAGTTTGCATAGGCAACAAGTCAAAGAAATTGGCTGGTATGACGATACCTCAGCTAAAGGCTTGTTGGGCTTCTTGCTAGGCACTGTTACTAAATGGTGCTGGGAACATTTCCCGATTTGCATATACTGTTTATGAGCTGTGGAAGGCCAGGATGGAATGACTCGTCATGGTTCTTGAGCGTCTGGTTTGTAATACCATCAGGGCCGGGAGTTCCACGTCATGGGCAGCGGAAGAGGGCTCGGAGAAGGTGAAATTGCCGTCTATGTTGATTTTGGGGTTGGAAAAAATTGGGGGAATTTTGCTGGGCAGCTTTCCTTGAGGAGAGTTTGTGGGTCATGAAACTCATCCGAGAAGCAGTCAGCCAGTTCCTGAAGTGATGTCCGATTTTTTAGTGTGATGGTTGCGTAAGGACGTTGAGCAGCCACTGGCTCCAGAAGGCATTGCACGGTGGTTCGAGGTCGTCTCGACCCTGTCTCGGCGGGGAGACCCTAGCTGCGTTGGTCCCATTGCCGTCTTCCTAGCTTTATGGCGTATCGGCCAAGTGCAGCGTCGACGCGTCGGGATTTGATCCAATCTTCGTCTTTGTCATTGCGCCGTGCAATTCACTGGGCGAGACTTGCATTGGTGCGTATTTTTAGGTATGTGAGCTCAGGTACAGGTTTGCTTATGGGAAAAAGGATTTGTTTTTTTCCATATTCGAGGACATGGTTATGGCGTTTTCTAGACAGAGGGGCCGTGGGTTATTCATTATTTTGGACAAGGTGGCTCTGTATAAGTCCCAGTTAGTAATATTGTGAATTCTGGTTCTGGCTCAATGTCCCGTAAGAAAGCTAATTCTTCCGAGGCAAAAATGAGGTCAAGAACGCTCGCCTTTTGTAGGTGCGCACGAATGAGTGTGGGAGCTGCAGAGTTGAGACAGCGCAGACCGAGGTCTCTGGTGACTTTGTGTTCTCCAGTTCCTCTTTGCGTTGTGGCTTCTTCATGCATAGTGATCAGCACTGAAATCTCCGCACCAGATAATAGGGCCTGGGCATCGATCTCGTATCACTCTCATCTGGTCCGGGTCCCAATGTTGAGCTAGTCGAATGTAAGATAATAAAATTGTTACAGCTTGTTGAGCGATTCCTAGCTTTATGGCTACATGTTCATCGGCAGTAGTGTTCCGATACGATAGATCTATTTCTTGCTGCGTAATATGTTTACTTTCTAGTAAACAGATATATTAAGAAAATTGAGGAAACCCTCAATTTTCTACATGCGTGAGTAGTGATACTACGGTACTCCACGTATGGGGCGATGCACTGGGAACCTTTTTGCGAGTACGTCTCTTGCAAAGCAAGTAAGCCTGGTTTGAGTTCAAGGAGTCTGCGACGGAGCTCTGGCAAGCAAGGACATAACGAGTTTGTGTTTCATTGAATAACAGATGGAAGTTCTTTGAAGGGCAACTCCGCTCAATTCCGAGAAATTTAGGCTTACATGTGATTCCATTTCACAAACACTACTAAACAGTTCTACGTCTTCGGATTCGCAAAATGTAGAATATTATTCGTGTAATCTTAATTTAAACATCAGCTGATACCGAAACCGAAACTTCGGATGTGTCAGGCAACCTTGGTCTCGTGTCGTCAGAGTCAATGGCATGCATTAAACCACGTGGTCTTGCGCGTCGTGGAGGCGAGGTATTCAGCGACTACAGCGACATCGGACAGTGGCTACGTACCTGCATGGCAGTGGATGCTTGGATGGCTTGGGGAGAGGGAAGGAGCTCCTGCATGAGGAGAGAGGGGATGCGGAGAAACCAGCACATGCTGATAAAGCTCAGATATGAGGTCGTTTCGACAGAGTCGGCTGCTATAGTTTTCTAAATATCAAAAATGAAGCGGCAGTTGCCTTTTAAAGGTGTTCTTAGCTGACGATTTTCGTGTTTCTGCGGAATCAGTCCTGGACGACTGAACATAGTAGTAGCCAGTATTTCAGTAGCGTCGAAAAGTCACTTGTAATTGCATATGGAGCACTAGCTGACAGTGCAAGACGCGGATGAGTGGTCTACATGTCTGAACTATCGAAAATGACCGGCTTAGGATCTGCCATTTCGCGCTGATCGGGTGCTCCTGCCTGGTAAGAAAGGTATAAAGTGGCATCGCAAGTGTGCACAGTGCGCTTCCTAATCACTGATATTTGGGGCAATTTCAATCTTGGGCATGAGGTTTCCGGGATTCCTTCCAGTTCAGTTGAGTTAGACACACTCCAAGAATCGCCTTTTTGTTTATTTGGCGACGCTCCAGGTGTGGACGTAGTTGCTGCAGACTTGGGTCCAGAGGACTGACTGAGAAGGGGAGGAAAGTTCTCATCATCTAGAAGGGGCACCCTTCTATCTACTTGCTTTGACCTGGCTTGGGAGGTGTATTCTCACTTTCAGCAATTATGGTATGGTTGCCTGTCAGAATAGCTGACTTTGCTAACGGGTAGCTGACCTTGTGGGCTTGTCGGGAGGTTGATGTTGGTGTTTCAGTTTTGTAGGAGGGACAGCTTCGTGAGGTCGCCTCGTGCCTTTTCTTGCAGAGGACGCACCAAGGTTGATCGACTTGGCAGTCGGCGCAATTGTGGGAGCGCCCACAACGGCTGCAGCGTTGTTTTTTGAACATGCAGTCTCGACATGTCCGAACTGTCGACATTTGGGGCACTGTCGTGGTTTCTCGTTGTATGGCAGACAACTCTGAATCGAGCATGTCCCGCAGAGACGTGTTTGGGCATGGTTTCGGTCACAAAGACAAGCTTCACAACCTCGAAGGAGCGGAGCCTCCCAACTTGGATGATTGGCACACTTGTGCCGATAGCTGATCTGAGGTCGGCATCTGTGATCTCCTTATATACACCGCGGATAACTCTAACAGCGGAAGCTCGGAGGGTGAGGTTCATAGGTGTGTACCCTGATTCCCGCTAGGCTTGTTAGTGCCACGATGGCTTTTTGAAGTCGGTGTCTCGCGTGACAGTGGCAATGAGATTCAAGCGGTAATTTGGTCGAATTTGCGTAACGCCACGAGGTGCGACGATGTAAAGCTTTTCAGATACAGCCAGAGGATTCATTTTTGTGATGAGTTTGGTTGGATCTTCAGGCTCATTTGATGACTGTTAGATCACGATGAGGTGCGTTTATGAGGGTGGATTGACTCGAAAACGAGCTTCCAGAGGTGTGACATTGTTTTTTATTTGGCGTTGTCCAACCGGTGTCGTCAGTCTGAGCGCCGTTCATCCCGTTGTCATCGCACCTGTTTGGTATAGGTGTGGAGTCGCCCACAATCGCACCTCCTGAAGCGTAAGCTTCGTTCAGGGTGACAGCCCCAAAAGTTACGCAAAAATGTCTTGAGTGTTGTCGTCTAAACAACTATAATGTTAGAAAATATTGTATTCACTTTCGGAAGAGAGAGACTGAGCATACATCGAAGAACGCCAAAAACATCACTCATACAGCGATGTCTCTAGTAGATGGCTGTATTTTTGGAAAAGAAGCGCGCGATTGAACATGGCCAACGAGGACGACGAGACTCGTAGACGTCGCAATTCTCATTCCCTCTCCTCTTCGCTTCCTATCCTAAAGCAGGTGAACCGAAGCGAGAAGAAGAGAACAAGGTCGTTTCCCCTCATTCTTGACTGTTCCTGGAGAATCATGACGTCACATTCCGCTCTTGGTCGCACCCTTCTTTTCCAAAAAGATATGGCCAGTCATTTGAGATATTGATGTACGAGTTATGTTTTGGAGTTCGTGGCCTCCTGTTCAATGCTTCTGCGACCTTATTTTGCGAAATCAAACTTTCGGTTCAGCATTCCTTTAAGCTTGATAGCTGGGCTAGTTGGTAATCACTGAACATACGAGGTAAAATAGCACAAACACAAAAACAGAAAGATATTTTACCTCAGTATGTTCACATTTTAATTCCTTGAGTCAAGCCTTACAAATGTCTAGTTCTTGCTCATCGTGCAAAGTACTTCCAGAGAGCACCACACTGTGCAGTGAGCCAGAGAAATAGCTCACATTTTAAATATGCCTCGTCAAGGAATTGAGCAAGCTGGTGCCCAACATGTACGAAACAAGTCCTACCATCTCGTTTGTAATGTTAAGTGTTCATGTGAGTCTGTCTTACTTCAATCGTAGCTTTCACTCTTATCAGTGTCTTACAGTGGACTGATCGTAAGCAAAATAAACGAGCTAAAGCTTAAAAGAGATCAATTGTAATTTCAAATTTGTAATCCAAAATGAACGATGCTTGAGCCACAGTAAGTCTTGGTGGGCGAGGGGAGTGTACTCTCCCTTTGCAAGAGCCCCTCGATAAAACCCATGCTTCACATTTCTTACGAGAACCTACAATTATTGTGAGTCAGGTGCCGCAGGCAATGCTCCACTGCCACTTGCCTCCAAGGGTCACTCAATTCGGTGCTCTGCCGCCATTAGCTTTTAAGGGTTACACGTGCCTCACGCATTGGTGCATTCGAGTAAGACGAACAAAAAACAATGAGGGGCTTTCGAAGAGCCTAAAGCCCCTCGATAAAATCCACGCTTAACAGTTCTTACAAGTACAGACAACCATTGTCGTGCAAATGCACGAAACACGAGCCTTGGAGCGAGTGCTCCAATGCCATTCGCTTCCAAAGTCCGCTCATATTAGCACCGCGCCACCATTTGCTTTGAGGGCTACACGAGGCGAGGGGCCATTGTGCATCTTGCAAGATGCACACGAACGCATCGAGGAAATTTACCAGAGCCAGCTTTCCAGCACCATCTGGGGGGGCACAGCCAACCAGGGCCCGTTTGCTCGAAGCCGGTTAACTTTAACCGCGGTTAAAGGTTAACCGCCCTTCCCTACTAGGTACCTAAAAGTACCTAGCCAAGTTTGACGAGGCTGGATGAGCGATAGCTCCGTGTTTTATTATTGGGGTGGTAGGTGGTGTCACCTCCTGGCTGTAAGCGAATATAAGTGGCTTCCGTGGAGAGGTTCCCGAAATGGGGGGACCCAAAAATGCGCACTACCATATTTTCGCGACACAGTGCGGCATATATTTGAGCTCAAGGAACAATTTTTATTGCTCGTGGTACAGGTAATCGGTAAGGTAAAACTAAATTAACCCTTGTTTGGAAAATTTCTAAATATTTGGCTGTCTGAAGTGAAGACAAGCCTGGTTGAAATTTCCTTCAAGTTCGAAAGAGGACGACGAAGTTCAGTCCCAGGAACGATGAGAAAGAAGTGAGCAGTGAAAGGCGGGCGTTACACCGGCAGTATGGTTGGCCAGCATGCAAGAACTGTATATAACACTGTCATAAATTGAAAAACCTGTAATTCGGTTCCAGTGAAAATTTACCTAATAGTAAATTACCCTAACATCGAGGAGAACACTGGAATTGTAATTCAACGATCCGAGCGCGCTGGCCTTCCACTTATAAAATATTCGAAGTAAATAATCATAATAAATCATTGTTGACGAACGCGCGTGCACGGCAAAATTTGTTGTAGGCTTTTTGCTTTACAATACTTACTACTGCAGACGCCAGCCACGCGCAGCGCCGTTGTAACTACACTCGTGGCATGCACCTCGGTGCTTGGGAAATTTAGCAAGAGGTCTACGGGGACACTGTGTGCTTTTGTGTGCTACCAGTACCCGGCCGATTGAGTCAAGGCAATCCACTTTTCAAAGACGTTGCCATGCCAACAACTATCGCGTTCATTTAGGCTTAGGAATTGCCAGAATCGAAAGACTATCTAAAAAATGCGGCGAAGTGATTGCTCACGCTTTGCGTTTAAGTGAGGTAAGGCAAATCGAAAGCCTCCTGCACCATTAATTGTTGACAAACGCGCCCGATATTGCAGCTACAACGACGTATTAGTTCCAAAGCGAGCGGCGCTCACTTACCGGGGCACCGCCATGTTTCCCCGCCGTCCTTACTCTGCCGGTCACATGACATAAATTCCCCCTCGTAGGAAATCCGGTTAACCGCGGTTAGTTAACCAGCTCGAGCAAGCGGGCCCAGGCTCGCCCCTTCCAGCTGAGACAAGCTGGCCATTACAGAGAAGTCCAGCCCCCATCCGAGGCAGGCGTTGGAGGGCGTACCTGGAGGTCGTAGGGCGGCGGAGGCCCAGACGGCTCCTTGCCCAGGAACTGGGACTGGAATCCCCGTCCGCTGTCCCCGCGCACGTTGGGGATCGGGGGACCCGCCGTGGCACGCTGGTCGGCCGTGAAGTATGGGTAGCGCAGGGCCTGCATGCAGTGGCCACAACCATTCGCCCAACGTGCTGCACTCAATGATAATGATGATGATGATAACAGTGGCGCTGCTGCTGCTAGGGCAGCGACGCTATGGTCCCCAGAAAGTTTCTGGAGCCTAGGTGAAAAGATGCTTCTTACAGGTTGCTTCATTGGACAAAAGATAGTTAGAGGAAACTGACCAATTTTCTACCCTTTTTGTTTTCAGTCAAATGTCCTAATGGCACGCAAGAAATTCCCACCAATGGATTGGCTGGGATTGCTGAACATGTTTGCTGCAATCCATCGTGAGGAATGGTCATGAGGCTGTAGGTCATTTACTGGCACAGGGCAGATTGCACATGCGTCACCTCAGCACTCACTAAGCAGGTCCCAGTCAAGTGCTGTTGCAGCATTCACGCATTTTAACAACGTGACACCGGGATGGTCAATAAAGAAAAGCATGATTGAGCCACTCGGTGCATTGTACAGTCTCCACCAATTTGAAAAACTCTTTTGCTGGACAGTTTATGTGGCAGTGCTAAGCACACTTGGACAGCATATTATGTTTAGAGCGAGCATAGAAGAAATGCACATTTATTTCCTCAGCCCGGGCAATGTGGGCTAAAGCGAAGCAAGCCACCTGGAACCGCCTCGTTGAGTGGGTCTGTTGTATTGTTAGAGACCGTACGGCCACATTGTGGCTCGTCAGTTTATTTGGGTGCAACGATCTGCGCCGAGCGCCCAGCGAGAAACCGACGAGCCACGGCGAGGACGCACAATTGGCTCAGTCGTGCTTTCGTCGACCCAAAGCCCCTCGATAAAGGCGTTTTTGACAAGTACCGCCAACAATTGTTGTGAAAATGTGCGAGATACGTGCCACGAGTGGGTGCTCCGCCGCCATCCGCTTCCAAGGGCCGCTCGAGATACAGGTACTGTGCACTGGCACATTTGACGCTGCTTGCTAGACAAACGCAAACACATCGAGGGGCTTTATGTCAACGCATCCAAGTGGCGCCTTCGTGCAGTCACTCGTCTTATCGCATCCACTTTGTGGCCCGCCTCCAGAGGGCGACGTAGAAAATCTAGTGCGACGGCCTCTCTCTCAGCGAGGTGTCGGACGAGCACGCGTTTACTTGTCGAGGCCGTGGACGCGTGCTCCCACCAAAGCCAGCGTCCATACCAAGAGTGCCATGGGCCGCCTAGCGGGGTTCCAGCGCAGCAGGTCCCTGAGCAGGACCAGGGCGTCCCTGCCCGCGTTGGGCACCACGTTGCCCAGGGGCATCTCCGAAAACTGGGGGAAGCGGAAGTTCATGGCCGCCGCCAGCTGATGACCCTCGGACCAGTCTCGCTGCAGGAAAGCCTGCCGTCAGTGACGCCGCCCTCTGTCCATCCGCACTAGGGTGCCCGGAATGCGTCCACCTCGTCCCCATACAGCGGTCCCTCCATTTGTGCCCGTCGTGGAAGTGCCTGCCGCGATCCCGGTGGTGGCACGACAGCGGGGTGGATGCGGCAGACGTCTGCCGCAGGTAGCTCTCCGGCTCGACAGTTAACCCAAGCGGTCGGGAGCTGAGACAACGACCACCACAGTCGCGTTAGATTTTGCCAGAGCCTCAGTGACCTCCTGCCTGGATATTCGACAACATGACACGCCGGCTGCTACGGCGTAATTTGTTGAGGACCGCTTTTGATGCACGGACGGCGTAGAGCGCTCCACCATAGCCTCCTCTATACTCACAAAGCCTGGCAGTTCGATGACGGAGCCATAGAGTGCCCGGTTGCAGATTTGGAGCACGAGTATCTGGTAGCACAGAGCATTTTTCGAGGAGTCTGGTATTCAGCGCACAGCTTTTGCAGCGGCGAGGACCCGAAACATGGTTTCCAAACCCGACGAGAAAGAAGCGGTAGCCCGAGGAACGTGAGGAGCACGAGCAGACATTCCATCGCTCAAGACAAGTGTGTTTCAGCGTCTCGCTGCAGGGGAGCGCCCGTTACATTACTCTTGTCTGCCGGTCTACCTTTTCACTTTCGGTGGATGCGTCTCGTGGCGATCTGCCAGGCTTTGTCAGTATACACCTTTCCAAGAAACACTCGACCCCAGGAGCAACAAGCCGTTTTAAAGCCCAGTTACTGAGTTTGAGGCTAGACTCTCACCGGCGTCCCTGCTAACCCTAACCGAGTGGACTGTGATTTCAACAGTCGCAGCCTGTGTAGGCACAGGTTCAAACCCTGCTGGCGGCTACATTCTCGCCTTTTCCCGATATATTTTGTGTTTGATGGTGAATGTATTTTCTCGACGACATTGAGAAAGCATTGTACCACATTTGAAAAAAACAAAAAAAGCTGGAAACTATATTTGTTGGGTAAGCGCGCGACAGAATGAATGCGACTGGAACGTTGGTTGTCGTTTTTTTTTCTACAATAAGTTTCGACGGCGCCGCTCGATTAGCAGTGTGTCAAATGACAAAGTGCTTAGCTGTCGAAAATAAATTACAACAGAAGATAGCCGAAAGGCATGCATTTTCACGCTCACAAATAATGTGTTTACCATGGACAGGACAAGGACATGCAATTTAGAAAGTTTTAACATTCAAACAATATATTGTGCATACAACACGACGCAGCGTAATCTGAAAAGATTTGATTTGAGAAAGATCTCGAATAACACAGTCACAGTCGACGACAGTCAGATCTTGCCGATCAGACGGAATCCAAGCTGACTTCATTTTGGGGCATGTTTTGGGGAGAGCTTCCTTTTTCAGAACAGCACCAAGGAAAAGGAGCGAACGCGACTGATCGTTCCTATTGCAGCCCGGACAACTACTTTTGGAGATGACTGAGGACTCTGCGTGGATTATCTCTGGGAGGGGGAGAACAATTCTCATTGTTTGCAAAATCGCGTCGAGGGCCGTTCGACGTCCTTCCTCTCCTTCGTCTACCGAGAATGTTGAGCAGAAAAGCTTGAATGGCAGGCACTTACCAGCCCTATTTCTCACAGTGGAAGATAACACAAGAAGGGTACGCAGCACGCATAAAAAAAATCAGCAGAACCCATCCTTTGGGAATGATTATCTACGTTAATGCGAATAGCATCAAACGGTGCGGAGTTATGCGCGTTCGTCAGGTGGCCGGCACACTCTAGATGCGCCAGCCCACTCTTGAGGCGATTCTAAATTTGTTGACACTTTCACAGCCCTGCGCACGATCTCCGCAGCCCAGCACGTGCGTTTGTGTCACTTAGGAAGGCGAGCAAAGCACGCGCCATACACACAAACACTCAAAATGGTACCGACCAGACTTTCTGGCGTCTCAGCTAGTCTCAACCAACGGTACTCTAAACGGTTGTTTATATCTTTACCATAGGACGCGCTTACAGCGCTGTCACAGCTACCGGTGCGCGCGCGTTCCATGCACGAGGGCTCATTCCGCTCTCGTGAGGCTGAGCACGGCCGCTACATCACCCTCTCCCGAGCGCGGGAGAGGGTGAGCTAGCGGCCGTGCTCAGCCTCACGAGAGCGGAATGAGCCCTCGTGCATGGAACGCGCGCGCACCGGTACTGTGACAGCGCTGTAAAGCGCGTCCATGGTAAATATATAAACAACCGTTTAGAGTGCGTTGAATGACTGCCTTCATAGCTCTGTGGTTAGCGCGTCTGCCTGCTGATCAAAGGGTCAACGGTTCGAATCCCAGCCGGCGCCGGTCTTTTTTATTTATTTATCGACCCGCGGCGTAAGAGGTTAGATAGCCAGATAGATATATGATAGATAGATACATAGACGAAAAGTGCGTGAAGTATCCAAAGAATGCTATTCGCATTAAAAATTAAGTGCCAGCTTTCAAGAGGGGTCAGAAAACGTAGAATGCAAAACGGCGAAACATAGGTAGAGAATCGCGCTGAGCGGGTTTTCACAGTCCAAGAAGGTGGCAGAAAATTTCTGGCTGATAGAGGGCGTGAGTGTCGCACCAGCCGTATCAACATCAGCAACATGGCGGCGGCCTACGAGCGTTTTCGGAAGGGTGTAGAAAGGAGGCTATGGCTCCAGAGACCGAAGAAGCATTCTAGGCACCGTACGCGTAATATGGGCGCCCGAATCGGGGAGCTCGTCCCGGAAGCGGCGGACAGACCTTGTCGGGGGTGCCGAGCACGGAGCAGATGCGGAAGATCTGGTCCACCTCGCTGCGCCCAGGGAAGAGTGGCTGGAGGGAGTACAGCTCGGCCAGGATGCAGCCCACCGCCCACAGGTCAATGGGAGAGCTGTAGCTCGTCGAGCGCAGCAGGATCTCGGGAGCGCGGTACCTGCCAACAGGGGCCACGCTGCTCATCCAAGGACTCTCCCGGGGCATCCGGACGCTAGACCCTTTTTTGGAAACACCATTTAGCAGCTGCAGCGCAGCCGAGTCTGCCATTGTTTGGGCACGTTACCCTGAGGTGTATTGGACCAGAGAGCCACGTCGGCGTTTGGCGAGGACTCGGGTCCCACCTAAGAAATGGTGACCACCAATCTTGCTCGATGGGGTTTTGCAAATGGCCTATTGCGTCATTTCTTTAGACAGCGGTCGTCTCCACCGTAGACGAGACATTCAGCCGGTGCAGCGCGACTGCTTGCCCGGGGCATCTAGCAGGCACAGTAGGGACACATGACCGCAACCGGATCAAAATGGGCGGGAGTGGTGACCGAGTCCGAGATTCCTGGCCCATGGTGCATTGGCACGCTCGACCACCGATCTCCCCAGGAATTCGAAAAATGCCGAAGACGGCCTCCCCCGACATCCTCACCACTGGACTCGCCCCACAGCTCGCGCCTGCATTTGCACTACCTTGCAACAAAAGCAACGCCAACAGGCGGCGATGCCAGGAGCGCATGTCTGCCGCTTGGCCGCACACTCTGGTCGAGCTTGGGCGTGTGGTGGTCACGGGGTAACACGTCACGGGGAGTGTGCAAGTTTTCGTGGCGCCATCTAATGAAATGAACAAAACCATTCCCTCTCTGTGGCATCCTTCCTCTCGATCGCTCGCTGCAACCTCCGTTAAAGGTCCCATGAAACGAATTTTGGGCTGGGATGAATCATTTTAGATTAAGATTTTACTAATAGCACGTCGTTCGGTGGGCCAAAAGAAAAAAAGTAGAAAGTCAAAAGCCTGACTTTCAGGGCGAAAATTTGAAAACACAGCGGACTATTTCGTACCTCCTCCCCTCGTAAGCTCTTTGCCTTTTCACTGTGATACATCCGCGGTCCCGAAAGCGCGTTACCGGGTCCAAACTGACGTCACACGAAGCCGGACCTCACTTCAACCCTTCACCCCTAAGCTGACATTGTGGTGGAAGGTACGCGCTTGCCCGACTAATCAGCCGCCTCCCTTTCATCACCTGACCTCATTCTCTGCGCGTGGGTATGCGCGAAAGAGTGTGATAACGTGGCAAAAGTGTGGCTGGCCCAACGAGCACGTAGCTTCCACAGCACTGTCAGCTTCAGGGTGAACGGGGTGGGGAAAGCAACTTTTGTCTGAATTTTGAGCGACGGGCTAATCTTCTAGGGGAGAATGGATGTTTCCGGATTAGACAAACGAGAGTCCGAGCAAGAGGGGCTTCCCCTCTTTTCGTCTTCTTGAACTGTTTGGTGGAATGCTCGATTTATGAGTTGAGGAGGAAAGCCAAACAGGAAAAAGTTGGAAAAGCGTTTCATGACCCCTTTAACGTTAAGCAGGTGCTCTAT